>NDGM011046203.1:0-15800 GCA_002564305.1 Octomys mimax | reverse complement strand
ACTCAGGCCCTTGCACTTGCCAGGGAAGCACTTATTCTACTGAGCCATCTCCCTGGCCCTGGTACGGCTTTCTACCTTACTTAAGTCACATGTATGCTCCTCATTCAATCATATCACAGACAGGAAACAATCTTTCAGTCAAATATGCTATTTCAATAACATGGAATGGTAAGTCTGTATCATAATCACCACCCATAGCTCCCCTGATTGTGAATGGTACACCTCTGAACATTCCAAGTGAATGATGGCTTTTGTAACAAAAAGTGATTACCAAAAGTCTGAACACAATACAGTATTTACACCATTAAAAACAGGGAAAAACAAAGGAGCAGTTAAGTAGAATGCACAGATGCTTTCAGATTGGACAGAAAAGGAGCTTACCTGTTTGGTTTATTTCAATTCGAGAACCGTTAGTTATTTTGTCCAACAGTCTTATGAAGCTGGCTTCAAAATCTGTGGAGAAAGAAAAAACAGACTGGTCTCGAGTTAGGACACATCTGATCCAGATACCACAGTAGAGGGGGGGTTACTTTTGGCATCACTACTGGGTTTTCCTGGGGAAGTCAGTGAGCTCAGGGGACAAAGAACTTAAAGCAGGGAGGAACAGCTGGCTAGCACATTATTAGTGAAATGGTGCAACAAGTCAGCTTTCCTTTTGCGTAAAAAGCAGCATCTTTACCAACAATCTACTGAGACACTACCTGGAGCTGCACAAAACCCCTGCCCTTGGATACCGGGGGACAAGCCAAATAAAGTTAAAACAGTAGAAAGTATTCCTCTTTGCTCCCAACAAGAAAGGGGAGGTTCAAGAGGACCAGACTTCAGTTTCACAGACGTATATCAGTGCCTTTTTCTTTCAACAAAATGTCCTTTATTCCTTCTTCTCTCTTTGGGATCTACAACTATCTAACTAGTTCCGAGTTTGTCTGTCTGTTTCCCTTCATTAAAAGAGTACTAGAATATAGTACAGTATTACTGTTACCTATTTTTAAATGTATGAAAAAGACCAGATGTTAATAAATGAAATTCTCTTGATGATAAATCTAATTTTATATTATTATTTATATTTTAATGTTCAAATTTGTTTCACTGCCTTTTATGAACAGATTGTTATCTCACATATAAAACTCCTGTCATAGCAGATTCTGCAATCTGTACAAAGGGCAGCCAGCTAGAAGTCAGACAAACGCCATTAAATCCTGAAATAAAACTGGGTAATAACAGTTGCAGCATATTTATCATTCACTTTACACCATACATTCTGTCATTTAAATCTTAAAACCATAAGGCAATGGATGTCACCCATTTTACAGAAATGACCCCCAAGATTATCAACCAGCCTAATGAGGTCACATGACCAACAAGTGACAGAGCTGGGATCTGAGCCCAAACCTGTCCTTCTCCCAGTCCTCACCCTTAATCATGCCACGACACAGTTTGCCTCTACTCCATTTAACTACGTAGAGCCAAGCTCTTATCCAGAAAACTATAGCAACTTCATCTGGAGGCTGAAAGCGCTTGCAGCCAATGTAACAGGTCCTTAACCAATTTCTTTTTAATGAAATTAAAATAGAATGGACTGCAGTAGTCCCCTTTATCTGCAATTTCACTTTTCATGGTTTCTGTTATCCAGTCACAGTCTGAAAATATTAAATGTAAAATTTCAGAAATAACCGATTCATTAGTTTTAAATTGCACATCATTCTGAGCTGCCTGATGAAATCTCACAACATTCTATTCCCTTCTGGTGGGGACAAGAATCATCCCTTGGTCCAGTACAGCCAAGCCACATATACTATCCACCCGCTAGTCATTTAACTGCCATCTCAGTTATCAGATCCACTGTCCTGGTACCACGGTACTTGTGTTCAGGTAATTATTATTTTATTTAATGATGGCCCCATGGCACAAGAGTAGAGATGTTGTCAGTTTAGCTATGCCAAACATAGGCATACAAATGTAGGGTACATACAACTCAGTTATTATCCACAGTTTTAGGCATCCACTGGGAGGCTAAGAACACATGTGCCACAGAAAAAGAGGTACTACCGTACACTGCAGTAGCTATGCACAATGCACAATAACTGTACACTGCTCACGAAAACTTAGCTGCAGTTTAACTTACCTTCATGTGAGTTGTATAAGTGGAATCATACAAACTTTAAAGTAACTGAATTATTGAGTTAAACTAGAAAATATGTGTAAGTTTTTGTACAGAATATTCTATTACTAAGGACTGGCAAGATAGTGGAATAAGTGCTTGCTTAGGCAAGTGCAGGGACTGGGGTCCCATCCCCAGCACCACATGCCACGCCTGCCCTGCCCCAGCTGTGCTGAACCAGCTGAGTCCTGGCACTAGGAAGGCTGAAAACAGGAGGATCACTACCAGTCCAGGCGGTGCAGTGAGACCCTGTACAAAATACATTAAAAAAAAAAAAGGAATATTCTATTACTTAAAAAAAAATCAGGCTCAACCTGTATCACAATGCCACTTTCTTGTTAGGTTTATAGCAAATGCAAAGTACTACCTATATACAGAAAATGAGAAAGTCCTTATTTTGCTCAAGCTTTCCAAGTGCCTAAATGAAAAGAATAAGTAAAGCCTAAAATTAAAACCCCACAGTTTTTTTTTTTAACAGATTAGGAAAGAATTTTTTTTAACATGATTTAAAAAATGTTGTCTTGTTTTGCAATCCACAAGGGAGCTTAAGCACAAACATGGTCAGAAATGTCCAGCAGGTACATGAGTAGGAAAAGAATGTGCACCATCTTAAGTCACACCAAACAGATCATTCAGAACTAGTATTACAAAAACAATCTCTCCGAGCTAGTTCCTGAGTCCTGAAAACAGTGAAGATATAGCTCCATCACCTGGTGTAAATAATATCTCAGTTCCCCTAATAGAGAGATCAGTCTCTAAACTTCTTTAAGATGCATGTGATTTCTTGTCCATTCACCTCCCCACATGACTCTTCCCTTGCAGGACTATTCCTATAAGCATCAAATTTCAGACACCTAAAAACCTTACAGGAAAAATTTCAAAACGAGCACAATTTTAATATACTGTTTAGGAATACATGATATGGTTATAAAATTATACAAACAGTGAAAGTAAGTGCCATAATGATCAGGACTTGGCTACCTCCAGGGATATAAAGGACAGCTCTGAACAGGAGAAAGTACCCAGATGTTGACTGGCGAGGTTGTACTTCTTGACCCGCATGAAGGTTACACATGTATTCATTTTACAATCCTGCAAGCACTATTTTATGCCTTAGGTATTTCTCATGTTCCTATATACAACACTGTAAGTAAAATTTTATACTATTGGGAGACTTTGGGGAAGATAGCAGATTGGTGAGCAAAAAATAAAGTCTCTTTGACATTTGGTGCCCAGGCCCTGTAGTATAACATGAAGAGGAAAAGAAAAAGGGAAGCAGGTCTCCGGGACCCAAGAAGGATCAAAAGCAAGAAGTGAAGCCCATGGAGAGAAAAAAGATTTCAACGAAGAATGAGGTGATCACAGGTGGTACTTTCTAAGCCCAGACTGCAGACTCACGGTGTTGTGGTTTGGGTTTTTGCAAGGGGGACAGTACAACACAGGACATATTTTATAAGATTATTTTATAATCACTGAAAGAATCATATACAAAGAGTGCAGGAAATTAGTCCATACACTAAAACTCAAAGAATCCAGCTGAGGGCCTGGATACTAATATCATGCATGAGTCCAGCTGAAGACCTAGAGCCCATAACAATGCCTCTCACAAATCCAGTTGGAGGCTTAGAGCCCAAAACAATGTCTCATGCAGGCCGGCTTCACAGGTCTGCACTGGAAAGGACCAAAGGTCAGTGGTGGAAGCTAGAAAGTCTATGCTAGTCAGATCAAGGATCTGAATGAGGGATCTGAACTACAGCCATGAAGCAACACTCGAAGAACCAGAACTCCCCTGGTACCATAGCCATCCTCAGTAACAGTGAGGTCCCCAGCTTCTGCAGTGATGAGGAAAGCTGAGTTCCCATCAGGAAAGCCTATGTGAAAAGCCTGTCCTGCAGGCTGAGCCATATACCAGCTTCCCCTCTGGAGCCAGGAAGCCATGCTCAAGATGATGACCAGAGCTCAGCCAAAATGAACCGTAGCCATTCTCAGAGACAAGATACAGAACTCCTCCTCTGACAAAAACAACCCAGTCCATCAGGAAATCCAACATGACAAGGTCCTCCAGCATGACAGCCCAAGCAGCTTCAAACAGCTTCAGTAACAGCCTCTCAACTTCTTCAGTTTTGCCTGTTACGCTGTTGGTAACAATCCTGAGGTGAGCTTCCCATACCCAGCATGACACAAGTTCAATTCAGCCGGGTGTAACAAGTTGACTACCAGTTAGAAACCCACTACACATGATTACTACTGGTAACCTCAGAGACCTCCACAGAGAAAAGCACCAGTGGAATACAGCAATGGACACAGTGGATTGTAGTGGCTGGTCAATTATTCAGGTTCAGACGTCCCCCAGTGGAGGACAATTAGCCGGGAGCCATCTTGGAGAGGGGCCAATGGAGCTGGGAGCTCAGACTTCAGAGCAATTGCTGGCTCCATCTATCAGCTCCTAGCACTGGTAGGCTAAGGGAGCTGAGTTCAAGTTGGAGTAAGTCAGGGAACCTGTTTGAGCTGGCGGGGAGGCAGGTTCAAGCCAGAGGAGACACACTACCCCACCATAAAACCACGGCTGACTTTTTTTCCTTTTTACTCTTTCATTTATTAATTTATTTGGTACAGGGTCTCACTACACAGCTCAGATTCACAGTGATCCTCCTGTCTCAGCCTCTTCAATGCTGGGATTATAGGTGTGCACCACCACAACTGGTTCCAGTTTCTGGCACGGTGCACCCAGGATCCCAGAACTAGCACAGCATGTAGTATCAGGGACTGAACCTGGGTCCTTGCACTTGTCAGGCAAGCACTTAATGACTGCCAAGCTATCTCTCCAGCCAAAGCCACTGCTGACTTGCTGGAATAAATCAACAAAGATCTGCATTCTATCTCCACAAAGTTGTGTACCAATGACAGCAGAGACAAACCTCAAAGTAGTCTTTTTTTTTTTTTTCATCTTTCTTTTCTTGTTTTTATTTTCCTCTTCATTGTCTGATCTTGCTTATGAGTATGACAATGGTTTCTAGTTTTTGAGTGTGTGGTGGTGGTTGTGCTCATTTTTATTTCATCCTTTTCTCTTTTTCCTCCTTTTTCACCATTTTCCCAAACTTCGCATGATGTCCTCTAGCTTTACTATTACTCTCTCTTCCTCTTCTATTTCTCAATTTTCACCCTGGCCACTTTTAAATTTTCACCCAAGTGTAAAAATCACCATATTGAGGACTTATTTACTACATATTATTTTCTTGTTTGCTTTAGATTTTGTTGTATAACCACAAATCTGGTTCATACAGTTAAAGGGGCAAATTAATGTTTACCTTAGTTTGTCATTTTCTGGGCTGTGTTTTATGCTATTGCTGATTGCACCACTTTAGCCAAAGTGACATAACTGTTCTAACTAGCTGTTCTTCCTGGTATACTAAGACTCAGATTGCTTAAGGATCAAACATAATACTACACAAGGGTGCCAAAGAACCAGGGTCTGGGCCAAGTAGGCAGCAAGTTCTCATCCCCCTAAAATTGAAGCAGTAGTATTCTGCAGCAAACTCAAAACCCAAAAGCCAGCTATACCTGGAAGACATCTCTAAGCAGATATTTCCGAAGGGTTCTTAATACTAGCAAAGCTACTCCATATAGACAATTCACATGCATCAACCCAGAAATTAAACTAAAGAAAGAAACAAATAAACAAACAAACAAACAAACAAAAAAATGAGAAGACACTTAAACAAGATGCAATCCCAGACATCCGGTTCACCAAAGGCAAAACCAGGAGGCAACCTAAAAAAAATCCACCTGGCCTCTTTCAGGTGGTAATAACAAGGCAAATGAATGAGACTCTAGAAAACATCAAATCAGAAATACTATCTCAAGTAACTACAGAGATGGTAACAATGGAAAACATGTTTAGTGACATGTTTATTTGTATCCAGAGCAGCAAATAAAAATTTAAAAATAAAGGAACTTAGGAAAATGATGGAAACCATAAATGTATATATAGGAAAGAAATCAAATCCATAAAACAGATTCAAGTAGATATCTAAAAGACTAAAAATTCCATTGAAAGCATCCATAGCAGAATCAATCAACATGAGGACAGCCTCTCAGACACAGAATACAGGCTTGTGATTAGTGATCATGAAAAGACAGATTTCTTAAAAATAAAAAGGGACTACAAGTAATCCACCCAGCAGCTGTTGGATGATGCAAAAAAGAATAATATAATATTCACTGGAGTCAATAAAAAATAGCAGGAGATACCACAAATAATATTTTTAAAAAATGTTTTCACAGATATCATGGCAGAAAACTTCCCTGGCAGGGAAACAGAATTTGACATACATTTTAGTAAGGCATATAGAGGTCCAATTAGCCACATCAAAAACAAATCTGTAAGTATATAACAGTCAAGATTCCAGAAATTTTACATGAGAACAGATTAAAAACAGAGAAAAGAAATAGATGACCTATGAAGGAAACCCAATCGGAATCACAGCTAACTTCTCAACACAAACCCTTAAATCAAGGATAGCTTTAAGTATTTGAAACCCTAAAAGAAAACAATCTCCAACCAAGATTGATAGATTCCAGAAAACTGTCATTTACTTCCTTCCTCTCCCTTCCCCTTCCTTCCCCTCCCTCCCTTCCCTTCCCTTCCTTTTCTTTTTTGCTTTTTGAGACAGGGTTTCACTATGTAGTTCAGGATAGCCTTGAACTCACTTTGTAGCCCAGGCTGGCCTTGAACTTGCAGCAATCCTTCTGCTTCAGACTCCTGAGTGCTAGGATACAAGTGTGAGCCACCATGCCTGGCTTTATCTTTCAAAATTGATGAAGATACTTCCATGAACAGAACTCCTACAAAAATTAATGAGCACCAAATCAGCACTCCAAAATATTTTGAAAGATATTCTACAAAGGATAACAAGGAGTACAACTTAATGAACTCCAACAAAATGAATTCATCAAGTAAGATAAATTACAGCCAATTACAGAAAAATAACATGACATGGATAAGTCAATGAGTATCAGTTATAACCATCAAAGTTAATGATCTCATAAAGGCAGTCCAATCAGGGAAACTTACAGTAGTAAATTTCCACATTAGCAAAACACAGCAAGCTCAAATAAACAATTTAATGCTGAACCTCAAGCTTTAGAAAAAGAGTAAGTCAAGCCCAAAGCTCATATGAGGCAGGAAATTATAAAGATCTGAAAAGCTCTGGCTGAGGAGATATCTCAGTGGTCTAAGCACCTGCCTGCAAGTACAAGGCCTGGGATTCAATCCCTGATACCACATGCTATGCTGGCCCTGAAACCAGGTGTAGTGGTGCATGCCTGTAATCCCAGCACTGGGGAGGCTGAGGCAGGAGAACCAGTACAAGTCTGAGCTGCATAGTGAGACCCTGTACCAAATAAAACTTGATTAAATATTATCAACAAACCCTTACCCAATCTTATCAAAAAAGGAAAGAAAAAACTCAAATCCATCTAAGTACAAATGAAAAGGGTGAAATCACAATCATTCCTGTAGAAATCCAGATCATCTACACTTAATTTGAGAACTTGTATTGTAATAAGATGGAAAATGCAGAACAAATAGACACATGTCTAGATACAGGTGAATTAACAAAACTGAATCAAGAAAATATAAAAATTCTACACCGATTATCAGTAAATGGAATTGAAGATGTAATTAAAAGCCTGCCAACAAAGAAAAGCCCAGACCCTGATAAGAGTCACTGCTGAATTCTACAACAAATTTAGAGAAGATCTAATACCTCTACTTCTCAAACTCTGTATTGAAATTGAAAGTGAAGCAACACTCCCAAAATAATTCCTGGAAGCAAGCATTACCCTAATACCAAAACCAGAGAAAGACCCAACTAAGAAAGAGAACTACAGGCCAATCTCCCTAATGAACAAAGATGCAAAAATTCTCAATAAGATACTGACAAACAGAATGCAGCTAATTATCAAGAAGATTAATACCATGACCAAGTAGGATTCATCACAGGGATCAAGGGATGATGCAATATATGCAAATCAATTAATGGAATAGATCATATTAACAGAGCCAAGGAAAAAAGCGTGTGATCATCTCAATAGATACAAAAAAGTCATGACAAAGTCCTACAACCATTCATGATAAAAATCCTACAGAAAATTGAAAGTCTATCTCAATTCGATAAAAGCCATCTATGACAAATCAACAGCCATTATACTGAAAGAGTAAAAACTAAAAGTTTTCACTCTAAAATCAAGAACAAGACAAGGATATTCAGTCATCATTGCTATTAAACATAGTTCTGGAAACATTAGCCAGAGCAGATAAGAGCAAGAAATCAAAAAGGATAGGAAAGGAAGAATTTAAATTTTCATTATTTGAAAATGACATGATACTCTATATAGAAGACACCAAAGTAACTTGAAGTCTGGGATTGCGATGCTCCTGATTTGCTTCTTAAAAAGGAAAAAAAATTCTTTTCGTTTTAGTCTTTATTTATTTGATAGAGGGTCTCACTACGCAGCTTGGACTCATAGTAATTGTCCTATTTCAGCTTCCCCAGCACTGGGATTACAGGCATGCACCACCACGTTGGGTTTCAGGGGGCTGGCATGGCATGCCCAGGGTTCCAGGCTGGTATGGCATGAGGTACAGGGAACCAAACCCAGGTCCTTGTGCTTGCCAGGCAGGTGCTTAAACTGCTGAGCTGTCTCCCCAGCTCTGATTTGCTCTTATTGCCCAAGATTGCTTTTTTATCCTGCAGCCAGTTAATTGTCCATTTGACTTCTGAAGAAGTGACTGGACTGTGGGGGTATTTTACTCATTAGTGGTTTAAACCACTAACGTTTATAACAGCTAAATGTGCTGTTAGGTAGGGGCCTGGTTGAAGTGGTGGGTCACTGGGATGGCATTTGGAGGGTGTATCTTTCTCTTGTGGTGCCCCCTCCCCCACCTGCCCACACCATGAAGTAAGCAGCTTTGGTTCACTGTGCCCTTTTGCCATGATGTTTCTATTTTGGAGCTAATCGATCCTGAATTGAAACCTCTGAAATTTTGAGCCAAATTTAACTTTTGCTCCTTTAACTTGCAGGTATCAGGTATTTTCTCTCAGTTACAGGAAAGCTTACCAGTACAGCTGCTATAAAAACTTGTTTAGTTCTCATGTGAACACAGGTCTTCTTTCTCTAGAATAATGCATAAGATTAGCTCTAGACCTTGGGCTGAATTCTTCAGTCTCCAGTGCGCAGATGCCCTGTGCACGCTTCCAGATCCAACCCTCTGGCTGACCATTGTATGCCAACCTTAAAATTTCTTATACATTTGTTTATCTTGTGTTATATCTGTTTCTCTAGTAAAACACTGACTGGTAAAGACTTTGGTACTAGAGTGGAGTGGCTCTAGAGAGACAGAATTATAATGATGAAGTTTTTTAGTGGCTTTAGGAGTTTATAGAGTCAGCTCTGTAATTCAATGAGACCTAAAGACATTAGGATATCTCTCCTAATTCTGTAGGGGATACTGATAATCCATGGAGTGAACAGTTTAAACTAATATATTATGTAGATCCATTTGATTATCCTAATTCAACATGATACATAAAATTTGTGAGATCAGGAATTCAGCAACATCATACATAAATTTTTTTAGTACCTTTGGCATAGTAGGAAAAAATGATGCTGGCTGGTTTGGCTTAACAATCTTTGAAGTCAAAGATTCAAATTCCCAGCTACAGACACAGATATTTAAACATTTCTAATTGTGTTCCAAAAGAAAATCTCTTTTAGCTATAAGACTGAGATTGCAAAAACCCAAACACACTCCTTCATAATTAGACTGGCTGAACTACAACATAAGTTGTACACATCCAACCTTATGACTCAGGAAATCTGATCAGATAATACTTGGGTCATACTAGGGTACTCAGGTTGCATGTTGACCTGGTCACCCATGGTCTTCAGTTCCCACTAAGGCCGGGGAACAGGCCAAGAGCTTCAGATACCCTTCAAGGTTTCAATTCTTGCTTTAGTGTTTCCTGGTATTTTCAGGAAAATACTTTCCTGAAATATATTTTCAGGATACCCTTCCTAGCAGGCACCTATGGTCTTATGGGTACATCATACAATCAGTTGTCAGAGAAAGAGAAGTGTAGGGCCTGGTTTATGAATGGCGCTGTATGTTACGTGGGTACCACGTACAAGTGGACAGCTGCAGCATTACACCCGCTTTCTGGGATGTCCCTGAAGGACAGTAGTGAAGGGAAATCATGATAATGGCATAACTTTAACACTGCGCTTGGAGATTTTGAACAGTGTACTGATACATTTTGCCTGGAAGAAGAAATGGCTAGATGTGTGGCTGTATATTCATTCATGGGCTGTAGCCAATGGTCCGGTTGAATGTTCAGGAACTTGGAAGGTACATAACTGGAAAATTGGAGATATATTTTGGGAAGAGGTATGTGGTTAGACCGCTACATATGGGCAAAGGATGTAAAACTATTTGTCTGCCATGTGAATGTTCCTCAAAAGGTGATATCCAGAGAAAAGGACTTTAATAATCAAGTGGGTGAAGATTACCCACTCTGTGGACAGTGGCCAAACTCCTGCTTTAGCCATCCCTATCTTGCCCAATGGACACATGAACAGAGTGGCCATGGCGGCAGAGATGGAAATTATGCATGGGCTTGCCAGCACAGATTCTCACCAAAGCTGATCTGGCTACAGCCTCTGCTGAATGCCCAATAGGCCAGCAGCACAGATCAACAATGAGTGCCCCATATGGCACTGTCTCAAGTTACTTTTCTCTCATTGCTGGGACAAAATATGCAACACCCAAAATTAAGGAAGGTAAGGTTTATTTAGCTCACAGTTTCTGGAGGTTTTAACAGCTTATACTTGGCTGGCTTCCAGGCAGAGAGCAGCAGTTCATGACAGCAGAAAACAGTTAAAAGAAAAGGGAAGGGAAGCAGCTACAGATTCTACCCAACCTCTCCCCTTCCTTATAAACAAGCTGAGGGGCGGGGGCTGGGAGTGTAGCACTCACACAAATGGCCATACCCTCCTCTTAGACAGGATGAAGATGTTTGCAGACTAAGACTCCTGGATCTCTGCTGAGTCACTTAATTAAACCTCTAATCTTCTCAAATTGACACAATGTATCAACCAGTACAATCCAACTCTTGTCAACCTGGCAACCTGATATTTCCTTAATCCAATTTCCATGTACATAAACATGCTTATTAAAATTTTACAACTTGAACATTGTATTATATTAGAGCCACTTTGCCCTGAGCAACTCCCCCCACAAAAGACTCATGCACATCCCTTTATGCAAAAGGCATTTTAGTCCATCTCTAAGAGTTCCCAAGTCCTAACAGTTTCAGCATTGCTGAAAAGTCTGAGATCCAAGTCTCCTCCAAGATCTAAGGCAAATTCTTAGCTGTGAGCCCCTGTACAAATGAAAAGTTAAACACTTTCAACATTCAATAGCACAAGAAAAACATTACCATTCCAAAAGGTACAAACAGCAAGATACAATCCATTGGGACCAAAGCAAGTCCAAAATCCAGAAGAGCAAATATTAAGTCTTATAGTTCTATGTAGAACATCCAAAGCAATCTGTAAGGAATTATGAGCTCCCAAAAGCCTTACATGGCTCCACCCCTACTGCACTTCTGCTGGTAGTTCCCATGGCTTTTCTCTGGGGCTGGTTTTGCTCCCTCCTTGCAGCTTTTCTCAGACAATCCATGTACCTGGCTTTTCCAGACTTTTAGGGTTTCCACTGACTAGGCTTCTCATTCACAGTTTTACACACTGCCCTCTCAGGGGCATATTGCCTGGCCTCCCAGGCATTCTGAAATCTAAAACCAATACCACGTGGACCATGCCAAGGTCTGCTGCCAGCTGGAACAGTAGCCAGGCTTTCTTCTCTCTCGCTGTATGGGTCAAGTACATGGATCGCTGAGCAATCTGACCCTGATTCTGAAGAACAAATCCTCTATGCTAGCACCATTCTGGAATCTGGTGTGGCTACCACCTCCATTCTGGAACCTGTTGTGGCTGCCACCTCTATTCTGGAACATGGAGCTCTGCAGCTTTCTCCTCAAAACAAAGTGTTTCACCCTTGTATTTCTGAGGCTGCAAACTGCGAGAACCAGCCACCTCCTATGATGTTCTCAGAACATCTTTTCTACTTTCCTGTTTCTCCTGGTGAATGGAAATCTCAGCTCTATCTTTGCAGTCCACAGCCTTCCTGGTGCTTCCTTTCTGTTCAAACTCACAACATAACTAAACTATTCCACTGAGCTTAATCTCAGTCTCAGGCAAAGACTCTGGACAGAAGCAAAATGAAAACAAACTTTCTACCAAGCCATAACACAAATCATCCCCAACCAACAACCAATGCAGTCCCTCTTCCCAGCAGAAAACTCCCCATCAGCATTCTGGTCTTCTGTACTCTGACCAGAATCTACCATACAAAATAGCCGAAGGCAGTAAGGCTCAGGATGCTGTGGTTCAATCCCCACATCCTCAACCAAACCAGACCTGCCTTGAAGACATCCTGAGGCAAAAAAATAAATAAATAAAATAAAAATAAATAAAAAATAAAAAATAAAATCCTTCTCCCCTTTTGGGGCAGGGGAGATAGCTCAGAGGAATAAGTACTTCCCTGGCAAGTGCAAGGGCCTGAGTTCAATCCCTGATTCCACCAAAAAAAAAAAAAAAAAAGAGCCGAAGGCATTCTAGCTCTTCACTAGTAGGCGACATCTCCAAACCTTTCCTCTCTTCCCAGAAGCCATTCCTAAAAGCTCATGTACAACATGGTCAGGTAGTCAAGTAATAACCCCACTTCCGTGGTACAAAATTCTGTCTCAGTTACTTTTCACTCGCTGCTGGGACAAAATACTCAACATCCAAAAGTAAGGAAGGAAAGGCTTAGCTCACAGTTTCTGGAGGTTTCAGTCTATACTTAGCTGGCTCCCAGGCAGAGTGGCACATGGCAGAGAGCAGCAGTTCATGGCAGCAGAAAACAGTGAAGAGGAAAGGGATGGGTAGCAGCTGCAACCCTTATAAACAAGCTATTCTGGACTGGGAGTATGGAACTCACACAATGACCATGCCCTCCTCTTGCACAGGATGATGATGTGTACAAACAACGTTTCAACCAGGACAGGCACCATTCCACAAGATGATCATCTATGCCCTCTAGCAGGTTGATTATATTGCACTACTTCAATCATGGAAGGGACAGTGCTTTCTCCTTCTGGTATACACATGTATTCTGGATATGGCTTTGCCCTCACTAAAAGTAATGCTTCTGCCAAAACTGTGAGTCCACCATCCATGGACTCACAGAATGCCTTATGCACCATCATGGAATTCCACATAGTACTCTATGTGACCAAGGAACACATTTTTCAGCCAAAGAAGTAAGGCAATGGGTTCATGCTCGTAGAATTCACTGGTCACATGTTCCTCACCATTCAGAAGCAGCTAGATTGATAAAAAGGTGGAACAGTCTTTTGAAGACACAATAACTTATAGCAACAGCTTGCAGGGCTGGGTAAGGTATTTCAAAAGGGTGATATGCTTTGAATCAGCATCCACTATATGGTATGTGTCTCTGGTGGCTAGGATTCACAGGTCCAGGAATCAAGGTATGAAAGTAGGAATGGTACCACTCACTATTACCCCCAATGATCCACTAGCAAAATGTTTGCTTCCTGTTCCTGCAATCTTGTGTTTTGCTGGCTTAGAGGTCTTAGTTCAAGAGAAGGGAAGGCTATCCAATGATACCACTGAACTAAAAGCTAAGACTTCTCCCTCTGGTAATTGTGGTCTCATGAAGCCTCTGAGGAAACAAGCTAGATGGGGGATCACAGTGTTGCCAAGAGTGACTAATCCAGCCTATAATGGAAAAAATGGACAACTACTCCACAGTGGAAGAAGAAGAAGACTATACAATGTAGGAAACCCCTTACGGAGCCTCTTGGTATTACCACGCCCTGTGATTAAAGTCAATGGGAAACTACAACAACCCAATACAGGCACAATGACAAATGGTTCAGAGCCTTCAGGAACAAAGGTGTGGGTCACTCCAGCAGAGAACAAATCAACACTTGCTGAGGTGCTTGTTGAAAGGCACGGAACATAGAATGGGTAGTGGAAGAAGGTACTTCTAAAAACCAGTTAAACTTCATGATCAGCTACAGAAAAGAAGACTGTAATTGTATTATTTTTCCTAATATGTTCTAATGTAATACAACTTTGATAGACTTAATAATGGTTTTTATTGTTAAGTCTGTGTTATAATACTCAAGTTATGAAATGATAAGAGTGAGCACTGCCCAAAGAAAACTTACCTTCCATTCTGGCAAGGGAATTAGTGTGTTTCGGTTTATACACAGAACAGTTATAACATGTTAGGTATAATTATAAGTGTGTCTTTGTATCTGAAGACTAGGTTAAAGAAATGTGGCTGGTTGCCAAATTGACAAGGGGTAGATGGCACTGGCTGACTGATTATGTCATCTTGTGAAGTTTAGAAGCTTAACTATGTTGGCTTAGAATTCTACAGCCTAGGGTGAATAGAACTCATCCTGGGGTTGCTTGTCACTTGGATAGTGTAAAAGGAAAATGAAGAAGGACTGACTAGCTTCTTTGGAAGAGCTCCAGAGTTTGGATTCAGCTTGGACATCATCTGGCTTCTAGTATACTATTCAGCCTGGTGGCACAGATCCTTCAACCCACTGGTGCATGGTTTCTGGCTTAGACCACTGAACTTTGGGCCTTCCCAGCACAGATCCTTGATACAGACCTACATGAGACATTGTCATGGGCTCTTAGCCTCCAGCTGGACTCATGCAGGACATTATTATAGGATCCAGGCCCCCACCTGGGTTCTTTGGGTCTTTAGTATATGGACATATCACTCACACTCTTCTACATTTGACTTTTTGAGTGAATATTATAAAATAATCTTATAAGTTATATGTTCTGTATTAAATCTGTTCCCTTGAAAACCCTGACTAAAACAACAGCACACAATGTGGGTAAAATTCACCTGTTTACATGTTGACATAAATGCACATCCCTTGCTGTTTGTTGTACCAAGTGGGTGAACAGAAAGATTGCTTCCTGTATTCCCTCAGTGAAACTACTGAGACACACAGTTGGCTAACATTAGGCTAAAGTACATATTTCCATTAGGAAAATATGGCAAGGGTGTCTTCTATCCATCATAATGCCCCTTGAGCTAGGAAACAGCTTCTGCAAATAAGAAAAAGACTAAAAGATGGAGGGAGGGAGGGAGGGAGGAATTTTTAAAAAAAGAATTAAGATATATACATGAATCTACTCCCCATAGTAAACATAATCACTATGTACTGAAAACATGCAAACATAAAAATTTTTTAAATTAAAAAAAGATTAACTGGAACAGCAGCCTTATACATAGAACCAAAAATTAGAAATCACTTAGATGTCCTTCAACACATGAATGGTTAAAAACAAAACTTATATGTTCATACTATGATATATTGCTCGGTAATAAAAAGGGAAAAAACTTGGTTAAAAACAACTCGGATAGGGCTGGTGAGATGGCTCAGTGGTCTAAAGCACCTACTTAGAACAAGCTTAGCAAAGC
>NDGM011046188.1:0-10498 GCA_002564305.1 Octomys mimax | reverse complement strand
CACACTGATTTCTATAGTGGTTGTACCAGTCTACTTTCCCACCATCAGTGAAGAAGTGTTTCTTTTTCCTTACAGCCTCTCTAGCATTTGTTATTAGTCTTTTTTTTATGACAGCCATTCTTTCTGGGGTAGAATCTTGGCATTGTTTTAATTTGCATTTCTCTTATTTTATTTTTAAAAGAGAATGCAGGATAGTAATATAAGAGAAAAAAAAAACAAATTAAAAGAACTTCAACAAACAAAATAATATGAATTTGTTAGTGTTTATTGTATTGCATATTGTTGTCTTCAAATTAGTTACTCAGATTACCAGATTTATGCATGCAAACTTGGAAAAAGAAAGGAAAAAAAGAAGTCATAAGAAAGCAAGAAGGGAGAAATAGGGGAAAAATTAAGAAAGAACATAAGAAAACAGACAAACAAATTTAAGCATTAAGTGCTTGTTTTCATAGACCAGGAGAAATCCACAGTACCATTATCAAAATCATCTTGCTTACATACATAGATATATCTCTCTACCCACTTCTTGACCTTTTCACCTCAGTAATTCTTTCCTTTTGAACAGGTTCACTCACTTTTCACAGTATCTACTGTACCTGTCAGATTTTATTTACTCCTTCAGTTTCTTACACTAAGAACACAATATGTAGTTTGCACATGCAACTTAATTTGCATTTCTCGAATGACCAATGATGTTGAACATTTTTTTCATGTATTGGTTGCAATTTCTATTTCTTCCTCTGCAAAGTGTCTATCTATTTCAGATGCCCATTATTGGATTGGGTCATTCAGTTTTGGGGGCCTGATTCCTTTTAGTTCTTTGTATATTCTTGATAGAACTCCTTTGTTGGAATACCTGTTGGTTAAGATTTTTTCCCCCAATTTGTGGGTTGTCTTTTTTTTTTTTTCAGAACTGGGGATTGAACTCAGGCACTTGGGCTTGCCAGGGAAGTGCTTATTCTACTGAGCCATCTCCCTGGCCCCCGTGGGTTGTCTTTTCACTCTATTGGTGATTTCTTAGGTTGCGCAGGAAATTTTAATAAGACAAAATCACAGTTGTTGATTCTTTGAAGTGTTTCCCATGCAGTTTGGTTTTTGTTCATGAATTCTATGCTTACCCCTATGTCCTCAAGATTTCCACCTACTTTCTCTTCCAGTAGATTTAGTGTTTCTGTTTTAATGTTTAGATTTTTAATCCATTTTGACTTTAGTTTAGTGCATGGTGATAGACTTGGATCTAGTTTTAGTTTTGGGCATGTGTAGAGCCAATTTTTGCAGCACCATTTGTTAAATAGGGTGTCTTTTTCCCAGTGAGCATGTTTGGCCCCTTTGTCAAAGATAAGATGGCTGAGTGTGTTTATAGTTATATTTGCATCTTCTGGTATGTTCCACTGGTTCTCATGTCTGTTTCTTTTGTTTTTTCCTGGTATCATGTTGATTTTATCACAATAGTTTTGTATTATAATTTGAAGTTAGGGATTGTAATGGCCCTTGCCTTGCCTTTGATGGCTAGGATTGCCTTTGCTATTGTAGGTCTTTTCTGGTTACAAATGAATTTTAGGAATGTTTTCTCTAGATATTTGAGGTATGCTGATGGCACTTTGACAGGGATTGCATTAAATCTGTTTAACAATTTTGAGACTATGGCCATTTTTATAATGTTGTCTCTTCCTATCCAGGAGCAAGGAGTATCTTTCCATTTTCTGAAATCTTCTTCAACCTCTTTTTTCAGAGTTTTGTGATTTTTATTGTATAGATCTTTTACTTCCTTTGTTAGATTAATTCCAAAGTATTTCACTTTTTAGATGCTATTGTGAATGATATTGTTTTTCTAATTTCTCTCTCAGTGAGTTTGGGTTTTTTTTGTGTGTAGAGGAATGCCATTAATGTTGGAGTGTTGACATTGTGTTTTGCTATGCTGCTGAATTTGTTTATTAATTCTAAGAGTTTCTTGGCAGAGTTTTTGGGGTCTTTCACATACAGCATCATGTCATCTGTAAATAATGATAGTTTAACTTCTTCCTTTTCAATTCTTATTCCTTTTATTTCTGTCTCTTGTCTAATGGCACCTGCTAGTGTTATCAGATATGTTTTGAATAGGATATGCATGAGATAGTGGATATCCTTGTCTTTTACATGATTTTAGAGTAAAAGCTTTCAGTTTTTCTCTATTTAGAATGATGTTGACTGTTGGTTTGTCAGAAATGGCTTTTATCAGATTGAGGTACAGGCCATCTATCCCAATTGTCTGTAGGGCTTTTATCATGAATGAGTGTTGGACTTTATCAAAAGGCTTCCATGTCTATTGAGATGATGATGATGATGGGGTTTTAGTGTTGGCTCTATTTCTTTGGATTTTACATTTATAGATTTGTGTATGTTAAACCATCCTTGAATCCCTGGGATGAATCCTACCTGGTCATATTGTATAATCTTCCTGATGATTTTCTGTGTCTTATTTGCTAGTATTTTACTGAGTATTTTTATATCTATGTTCATGAGGGAGATGGGCCTGTAGTTATCTTTTTTTGCTTGGGTCTTTCTCAGGTTTTGGTATCAGTATATTACTTGCCTCCAGAAATGAATTAAGGAGTATTGCTTCCTTTTCAATTTCATTGAAGAGTTTGAGGAGTATTTGGATTAAATTGTCTTTAACTTTTTTGTAGAATTCAGCTGTAAATCCACCAAGACATGGGCTTTTTTTTGTTGCTTTTCTTTGTTTCTTTCCTTTTATTGATGCGGTTGGCTAGGGAGTCATCAGCTTTATTTAATCTTTCAAAGAACCAGCTCTTTGATTCATTAATTCTTTGTATTGCCTTCTTTGTTTCAATTGCATTAATTTTTGTGCCAAACTCTGTATTTTCCTTTTGTCTCTAGGCTTTAGGCTTGTCTTGCTCTTCTTCTTCTAGAAGTTTGAGATGTAGCATTAGAGTATTCATTTGTTCTTGTTCTGTTTTCCTAATGTGTGAGTTTACCACTACAAGTTTTCCTCCAAGGACTGCTTTCATTGCATCCCAAAAATTCAGGGAGGTTGTGCTTGAATTTTCATTGGTTTGTAGATATTGTTTAATTTCTGGTTTAATTTCATCTGAAACCCATTGGTTACTGAGGAGGATGTTATTTAATTTCCTTGTATTTATGGGGTTTTGTGGTTGCTTTTTTTCACTGATTTCCAGTTTCATTGCACTGTGGTCAGATAATATGCATGAGATAATATCTGTTTTCTTGCATTTACTTAAGCATAATTTATGATCTAGCATGTGATCTATTTTAATGTCACCAGAAAAGAATATGTATTCAAATGTTGTTGGGTGGAACACTGTAAATGTCCACTAAGTCCATTTGTTCCAAGATTTGGTTCAGTCCTGCTTCCTTTTTGCTAATTTTTTGTCTGACCTATCTCTTTAAGATAATAGGGTGTTAAGTGCCCCTGTTAAGATTGTGTGTGTGTGTGTTTTTTTTTATGTCTTCATTTTTTTCCTTCTGGTCATTTTTTCTTATTTTATTATTTTTAAAGAATACAATATGATGATAGAAAAAAATCCAGAGAAATGATACAAGACTTCACTAAACAAACTGATAGGGATTCAACAATGGTTGCTATATTATATGATGCTATCTTCAGATTAGTTCTTCAGATTGCCAGATATAGATGTGTAAGATTTGTGTCCTTTGAAATTTGTCTTATATAATTGGGTGCTCTCATATTTGGTACATACATATTTATGACCATTATCTCTTCCTCTTGAGGCTTTCCCCTAACAAGTATGTAGTGCTTTTCTTTATCTCATTTCATCATTCTTGGTTTGAAGTGCACATTTTCTGTGAACAGAATAGCTACTTCTTTATTTCTGAGTCCCTGGCATATGTAGTATTGTTTTCCATCCTTTGACTTTCAGCCTTTGAATTTCCTTTTGAGTTAAATGTATTTCTTGTATACAGCATATTGTTGGATTTTGTTTCTTGGTCCACTCTTCCAATCTATTTCTTTTAATTGGTGAATTGAGACCATTTACATTACTGGTTATAATCAATATGTATTGGCTTATTTTTGTCATGTTATTTTTCTGCTGTTGGTTTCTTATTTTCCTGTGTTTAATTGCTTGTGCTGTTTGGTGGTTTCTATCTGTTGTCGTTCTTGGAGTTGTGGTCATTTTGATCTCTTTCTAGAATATCTTTCAGTAGTCTTTGTAGTGTTGCTTTTGTGGTTATGAATTTCAATAGTATTCGTTCCTAGTCATGGAAGTATTTTACTTCTCCATTAACTTTGAGGGTTTTGCAGATTATATCAATCTGGGTTGGAAGTTGTTTTCTTTTAGGACTTGAAATAATTCACACCATGCTCTGCTTAACTTGATGGTTTGTTTAGAGAAATCCGGTGTGATTCTGATGAGCATTCCTTTAAATGTGATCTGTTCATTTTGTTCTTGTGCTGAATTTCTGAGATCTTGATTATCAGATGTCTGGGTGCAGATTTATTTTTACTGGTTCTATTCAGAGTTCCATATGCCTCACTTAACTGTATGTCATATTCTTTTCCTATGTTTGGGAAGTTTTCTACTATTATTTTTGCAAATATTCTTTTCATGTCATTTGCATTGACTATTTCATTTTCTTTGATGCTATTAATTTTATGTTGTTCATCTTTGTGTCGTCTTGTAGCTGTTGAATTATTATTTCCTGATTCCTTGTTATTTTTAAGAGATATTTCTTTTCCTGGTCACTAGCTACAACAATGTTGCAGGTGTGCAATTCTATCTTCAGTTTCATTCAAATGGTTTTTCCAGCTTTTAATGGAATTTTTAATTTCCTGGAATTAATTTTAATGGAATTTTAATTTTGAATCTGTTTCATGCATTCTATTGCTTTCCTATATTGCTCATTCAAATGTTCCATCATATTTCTATGCTCCTCTATTTTTTAATCAGTGTATTCTTTAGAAGCACTCAGTAATTCTTTCATTATAGTTATCATTTATTTTTTTAACTGAGAGATTATCTCTGATCTGATTTCCTCTATACCCCTCTGGAGTTTTCTCTTTATTCAGTTGCAATCATTTCAGAGATTTCAGGTGTGAATTCCAGTTTCTTCTATGCTGATGTCTCCTGGATCTGTTCTGGTTGCAGTAGGGGCCTGGACTTGCATTTTGTTTCTTCAGCTTGTCATTTTTTATTTGAGAAAGGGCTCTTTATTTTGATTTCTGTGGTAGATTTGTGAAATTTTGGTAGTAGGTAGCCATATCACCATAATCAGAACTTCTCTATAAAAAGCCTGTTTTTCAGGGATCTCTTTTGTGTGTCAGAGATTCTTGCTGTGTCTGTCCCAAGATATTGCCTTTTCTATAGATTAAGAGTAGGACATTAGTTTCCTTTTGGCATTATCCTCCATCCTTTGGTATAGGGCCTTGGTGAGGCTATTACCCAGCATTTTCTGATATTACCCGAAGGACAACATGTAGTTAAGATAAGAATGCTATCCTAATTACAGTAGTATAATTAGCAATAATAATAGCATGTGAAATTTAGAAGTTGACAAACTGTGGCATCTAATGATTTTGTACTTTAGACCACAGAAGTAAACACTATAGTTATATAACAAAATAGATCATAAATTGGGACAGTGTATGTAAACAAGGTCCCCTGGTTTCTGTCTTGGCACCTCCTTGCCACGTACCTGGATTCCTCTGGACAGACAAGGTCACCTGCGCTCCCTCCTGCTGCCTCCATGCTGCAAGGCTCCTCCCTATATGTCCACTCAGCAGTCTGGGCCTTGCTGGCTCTAGCTGTCCACCTGGGCTCCTCCCCACTGTCTGTCTGGGCCCCTTAAGAATAATTTGAAGACAACAGTATGCAATTCAACAAGTACCGTGAAATTCATATTATTGTGTTTAGTGAAATTCTGTATCACTTTTTTTTTTTGATTTAATAATATTTTATACTCTCTTTTAAAAGTCAAAAAAGTAAAAGAAGCTTGAGTATGGGAAATATCTATCTATATCAACAAAGGTACCATTCAAAAATGAAGAATTGATAATCAAGACTTTAATAAAATTAATAATTTCTCTATGAAAGACAACGTCCAAAGAATGAGAAGACAAACCACAGATTGGGAAAATACTTGTAAATGAGAAAAAATTATTATCCAAAATATGCAAAGAATTCATGAAATTTAATAAGTTAATTAAAATGGACAAAAAACAACTGGACATGGTGGCACATGCCTGTACCCTAGTATTTGGGAGGCTGAGGCACAGGGGCTTAGTGAGTTAAAGACCAGCTTGGGTTACATAGTGAATATAAAGCCAGCCTTAATTACATGATAAAGTCTTCTTTTGACACCGCAGCCTGCCATCCTGGGCAAAAGATTTGGACACCTTAACAAAGAACACACAAAGATAATGAACAGATGGAAAAATGTGCAATATCTTTGTAAATTGCAAATTAAAGGAATGAGATACTATGGACCTCTCCTGGAATGGACAAAGTCCTAAACGTGGACAGTGAAGATTAGCACCATGTGGAACAACAGAAGCTATGGGAAATCTTTCAAGCTTCTGCTCAGATTTTGCCAGGAAAATAGAAGAGCTCTAAAAGTGGCCTATTGAAAACTGGCTGAGGACTCTTAAAGAATGAGACTGGTATCTTAAGATATCCATGAGGCTCTGAGTTGATACATATCCTCCTCCACTACATTAGACCTTCTGCCACAGGCTGCTCTGTGTGCCCTCAGATTAGTGGCAGTTTGGGAGAGTGAAGAGCTTGGGACAGCAGCAGGCATGTAATGGAAAGGGCTCCCAGGGAAAATCAGGGCACAATCAGAATACCTGCCAGAAGGAGCTATTTGCTGGATGGCATTGGCCTTTTCCCAAGACACTAATGCTGCTAAGTGTTGAAGGCTGCACTCGGGGCACTGGGTGCAGAGTGGGTAGAGAACTATTGCATAGCTGCACAAAGGATCTATTTTAATTTGAATTTTATAATGCTTCCATTTGAATAAATGGGGATAATGCATTGAAAAAATAAGTGCTAGGCAGATAATAGATACTGTGTAGAGTTGTTAAGTGGATGGAGAGAAAATGTAAGAGGCAAAGTTGACACCAGATGGATGCCGATAAAAGTAGTAACGACAACCAATCCATGAAAACACTTCATTTCTCTTCATTTTTTGAAAGTGCCAAAGTCATTTCATAAGTATATAAAAATGAACAGATTTTAAGCTAATGCTTATGGATACATCTTCAGATTTTTAAAGGAAAATAGAAAGATTTTTTTTTTTTTTTAATTCTAAACTGTGACATAAGGAAATCTCATAGTTCAGTCAACTAGAAGGGAGATAAAATAGTGTCCGGGCATTTCTTAATTGGAAATTTCTTTTTCTTAGCCCAAAAAGAAAATTTCCATCTGTTCTAGCATCTGCTGACTGTGCTTCAAGTAGTTCTCCAATTTAACAAGTAGGTGTGTCAATTATGACATCTGGGGATTGTGATAAGGAAACACACGCAAGAAAGTTGAGGGGGGCTGGTCAAATATCTCAGCAGATTAAAGTATCTGCAAGCAGGTGCAGGGGCCAGGGGTATTCTCTCCCCGCCTGCCTGGCTGGCCCTGCCCTCAGGGCACTCTGAGTGGTGATTGAGACTGGGTGTGGTGGCGTGTGCCTATAATCCTAGCTCTTGGGAGGCTGTAAACAGGTGGATTACTATGAGTCTGATCTAATAGTTAAATCCTGAACACCCTGTAGACCCTTCCCTAAAAAATAAGTAAATAAGTAAGTAAATAAATAAATGAAAGTGGAGGGCATTGTCAGCAAGTTTCATAAGCACTGCGTGTTTTTTCTACACACAAAACCAAAGGAAGAGATCATGTAGCGCTTTCACACACTTTAAATCCTGAACAGTACAAAATATCAGAATTGTTGTTCTTTCTATTCAATTTACCATGAGGCAAACAGAAAGAAATTTGCCCATTTATGTTCATATCGGAACTTAGGAAATGTGACTTGTGGGTCTGTGTATGCCTTTGTGTGAGTTGCCACTTTTCTCTTTGACTCAGTTTGTCCACTGGTAAAAAGTTCAATGCAAGTGCCCCTCTGTTTCAAATATGCTGGGCTGCTGAGGAAGGAAATATACTAGAAATATATGTTATGAATGCGCATAAGGAGGATCACATTGAAGATTTCATCTCTTAGAAGGTTTTAATTCTGAAAGTTTTCATCTCTTGCTCTTAACTGAAGAAAAAAAAATCTTTAAATACGTAGCCACTGGGGGCTAAGGAGGGATTTCCCAGCGAGGTAGCAAGATGGATATAGGTTTCCTCCGTGGAACAAGTGCAGAATCGGGTAATTGGTTCAGCAACAAACAGAAGAAACTGCTGAAGCAGCTGAAATTTGAAGAATGCCTAGAAAAAAAGGTGGGCATGAGCAAAGTAAATTTGGAGGTTGTAAAGCCTTAGATAACAAAAACAAGTAACAGAAATCCTTGGATTTGAAGATGATGTTGCGATTGAGTTTATACTCAACCAGCTAGAAGTGAAGAATTCAGATTCCAAAATGAGACAAATCAACCTGACTGGGTTTTTGAATGGGAAAAATGCTAGAGAATTTATTGGAGAACGTTGGCCCCTGCTGTTAAGTGCACAAGAAACCATCGCTAGAATCCCTTTTGCATTCCTAGAACTAAAGAAAGAAGAAATAAAAGAGACAGATTGAACAAGAAAAATTGGCATCGATGAAAAAGCAGGATGAAGACAAAGATGAGAGAAGGAAGAAAGAGAAAGCAGCAGAGGAAAACGGGAGAGGTCTCGAAGCCCGAGAAGACGCAAATCCAGATCTCCTTCCCCTAGAAGACGATCTTCCCTTGTCAGGAGAGAGAGAAAGTGCAGTCGTTCTCGATCTCCCTGACATAGAACCAAGAGCCCGAGTCCTTCCCCTGCTCTTTTTTCCAAGAGAAGAAGGAAAAAACTCCAGAGCTCCCTGAACCTTCAGTGAAAGTGAAAGAACCTTCAGTACAAGAGGCCACATCTACTAGTGACATCCTAAAAGTTCCCAAGCCCGAACCCAGGCCAGAACCTGAAGAACCTACTCTGGAAAAAACATTCCAAAAAAGTCAAAGACCTGGCCGAGACCTGGGTCATGTTCCAAATCAAGGCCACGGACCTGATCTCGCTCTCCTCAAACTGGACCAAGAAGGTGCCTTAGGTCCTGACCAAGAACATATTCACCCAGAAGGTGGCCAGGCCCAAGCAGGAGACCATCTCCTCAAGGAAGAACCCCACCACCACGAATGTCACCTCCTCTAAGGCATAGAAGGAGTAGATCTCCTGTAAAATGAAGGAGGAGGTCATCAGCATCGTTGTGTGGGAGCAGTTTGTCATCCTCCTCATCTTGTTCCCGGTCACCACCAAAGAAACCTCCAAGAGGACATCCAGCTCCCCTCGAAAATCTCATAGGTTATCTCCTTCAGCAAGTCCTCCAAGGTGAAGGCACAGGGCATCCCCCCAGCTACTCCACAACCAAAATGCATCATTCCCCAACACCCCAGCAGTCAAACCGTACAAGAAAAAGCCATGTTTCTGTGTCTCTGGGGAGAACTTCAGTGACAAAACATAAAGGTGCTGAGAAAAGAAAATCGCCATCACCAGCCCCAAAGCCTAGAAAAGCAGACTCATCTGAATCTGAAGAAGATAAAGGTGGCAAGACGACTGCAGCTGATTCTGTGCGGCAGAGAGGCCAGTACAGGGGGCAGAACCAGCCGCGCTCTTCTGACTCCCGCTCCTCCTCTTCCTCTGAAGATGAGTGACCCAAGGCATCCCATTTGAAAGATGGAGAGGTGGGCTGGCGGCGGAGACAGTCCCCGTCCCGGAGTGCGTCTCCATCACCACCAAAGCACCAGATAGAGACCTCGCCTGGCAGTAGATGAAGGAGAAGCTCCTTCCTCCCCTCTCTGCCATCCGCCAGAAGACACGCTTGCCCTCGCAGCTGTTCCTCCCTGCAGCACAGGTCGTAGAAGGACTCCCTCACCTCCCCCTCTGAGGCACTCACCTTCCCCAGAAGATGCTCTCCTCCTCCCATACAGAGGAGGTGCTGTCCTTCTCTACCTCCAAAGAGAAGGATGGCTTTGCCCCCACCCCTTCCAAGAGAAGGACCTTGCCATCCCCACCACCAAAGGGCAGGGTCTTCCCCTCGCCGCCTCCCAGAGGAGCTCCTCAGCCACCAAGAGACACTTACCTTCTGTCTCACTCAAGCCTAGGAAAGGGTCTTCCACGGGCTGTGCTCCCAGGGAGACCCGGTCACACAACCAAACAAGCGTCGCTCTCCCTCACCGCCGCCCGGAGCTCCTCAGACCTCAAGTCCTCCACCTGCTGGAAGAGGAACGTCGGCCTCACCCCAAAGGCGGCCTCACCCCAGAGGAGACAGTTCCCGTCTCCAAGTACCAGGCCCATTAGAAGAGTCTCTAGAACTCCAGAACTTTAAGACTGCCTCACCGAGCCCGCAGTCCGTAAGA
>NDGM011046187.1:0-36214 GCA_002564305.1 Octomys mimax | reverse complement strand
CTCTTGCTGGAGTTTTGGATCTCCTATGTAGAATACCATTTCATACTCAAATAATGAAAGTTTGACTTCTTCCTTTCCTATCCTTATTTCTTTCTTTTATCTAATTGTTCTGGTGAAAGCTCTAGGGGGACTAAAACCTTCTAGCAGAATTTGAGATTCTCAGGGAGGGGGCACTGAGACAAAGAACTTCTCTGGGTGGCCTATGTTTATTTGGTTTTCAAACAAAAGAATGGGATTACTGAAGAAAGTGCAGGAATCTGAGCAGGACCTTGGAAGTCAGTTCAAGGGCATCTCCAAGTAATATGTTAATTTAGGAGAACTATTTTGTCTCCAGGAAGACCTTCACCACAGAAATGAGATGCCTGTGGTACAGTCTTTATCTAGTTAGTTAAGGTTGGAGGCAAGTGTCCTCAGCTATGGCCTCATTTGTCCTTTGAGGCATTGTGACATCATAGACCACTACATGCCTCATCCGGGACCAGTGAATCATAGAGGTTCACTTATGAGTCTGCTGCACCTTGTCTGGTGATGTCTGGTGAGCCTAGGACAGACTCACAAGTAAACACAGAAAGCCAACTGATTAATTTTAAAACCTGCTCAGAGCTGCTTCGTAGTGGTTTCCCTCAGTGTTGGGTATTAATTTGTCATAGATGGTATTAATCACATTGAGAATTACCATCTATTCCAATTTTCTGTAGGATATATATATATATATATATATATATATATATGCATATATATATGCTGCTTTTGCATCTATTGAGATGAAAAAAGTTGACTCTGAAAACAGAGACTTGGAATCATAAGTGCCACTTAAATTGATGTTATTTTTATCCTTGATGCCATTGAAATGGTATATTACAATTATTGATTTCCATATATTGAATCATTTCTGCATTATTGGGATAAATCCTATTTGGTCATGGCATATAAGCGTCTTGATAATTTGCTGCATTCTGTTTGTTAGTATCTTACCTCATGTTCTATATGTTCTCTTTCTTGGATGAGTCCTTCTCTGGTTTTGATATCTGGATAATGCATATTTCCAGAATGAATTTGGGAATATTACTTCCTTTTCAGTTTCACTGAAAGTTTTAGAAGTAGAAGTTTCCATTTATGTTGGTGAATTGAAACCATTAACATTGATGGCTATAACTCATATATTTTAACTTATCCTCATCATATTATTTCTTGTGGTTTGGTCAACTCTAAATTTCTTGTAGACTTCAGCAAGAAAATCATCAGGGCCTAAGCTTTTCTTTGTAGGTTTTAAATTACATCTTCAATTTTGTTGCCTGATATTGGTTTATTTAGATTTTTTTTAAATCTTCTGTATTCAGCTTTGGTAATTCATATGTATCTTCCGCATTTTCCATCTTATTGAATACAAGTTCTCATAGTAGGAATAGATGATCTCTTGGATTTCTGCAGGATCTGTTGTGATTTCACCATTTTCACTCCTAATTGCATGGATTATGTCTTTCCTCTTTTTTTGATAAGATTTTTTTTTGATTATGGATTTGTCCACTTAGTCTTTCAAAGAACCAGATGTTCAATGCATTGATTTTTTGCATTATTTTCTTAGTTTTCATTGTATTAATTTCTGCTCTGACCTTTATAATTTCCTTCCTAGTACAAGTTTAGGGCTTCACTTGTTCTCCTTTATCTAAAAGCTTGAGGTTCAATGTTGTTTATTTGAACCTCTTCCATTTTCCTGAAATGCAAATTCAGTGCTATAAATTTCCCTTATAGGACTGTTTTTTTTTATAGCCCATACGTTTGGGTGTGTTGTATTGGTATTACTGTTTGATTGTAGAAACTGTCTAATATATTCTGTAATTTCATGTTGCCATTGTCTTTTCAGGAGGGTTTTGTTTAGTTTCTCTATGTTTATGAAGTCCTTTTGTGGATTTTTGCTATTGATTCCTAATTTCTTTACACTATGGTCTGATAACATGCATGAGATAATTTCAGTTTCTTTGCATTTACTTAAGCATGTTCTATGAACTGATATGTGATCTGTTTTGGAGCCTGTTCTGTGTGCAGCTGAGAAAAATGTGTATCCTGATATGGAGTAGAACACTTTATATACATCTTCTAAGTCCATTGTTCAAAAGTTTGGTTCAGTTCTAATATTTCATCCTTGAATTATTACCTAATTGATATGTCCTCTTCTGACAATGGGCTATAAAGGTGTCCCCATTGCAATTGTATTAGTGTTTGATTTTTCATGTTTGTGAATATTTGTTTTGTGTAGTTGGGGGAGCTAGTATTTGGTGCATATATGTTTATGATTGTTATCACTGCCTCTTGGTTTGTTCTCTCAATCTTGGCTTGAAACCCACTCTGTTTGCAAGTAGAATAGCTACTGCTACTTTTTCTCTAGGTTTGTGTTGCTTGAAGTATTGTTTTCTGTATTTTGATTTTTCAGCCTATAAATTTCTTTTTGTATTAAATGTGTTTCTTACATGCAGCATATTGTTGGATCTTGCTTTTTGATCCATCCTGCTAGTCTGTTTCCATCTATGTTGTCGAATAGATACCATTAATATTGATAACTAATCTATTAACTTATCCTTGTCATATTATTTTCTTGTGGTTGGCTCCCCTTCTCCGCTTCTGTTTAATTGTTTTCTTTGTCTGATGGATTCATGCTGTTGGGAGTTGTAGCCATCATTATCTCTTCATAGAATGTCTTTGGGACATGTTAAGAGTGCTGGTTTGGGGTTTATTAATTTTCGTAGGTGTTCTTTGTTGTGAGAGTATCAGACTTCTCCGTGAATTTGAAACAGTTTTGTGTGGTATGTCTATATGTGTTGGAGGTAGTCTTTTAGGATTTGATATACTTCAATCCAAGCTCTCCTTGAATTGAGGCTTTGTATTGAGAAATTGGCCGTGATTTGGATGGGCATTCCTTTATAGGTGACTTGTTTCTTTTCACTAACAGCTTT
This sequence comes from Octomys mimax, assembly GCA_002564305.1. Taxonomy (NCBI): domain Eukaryota; kingdom Metazoa; phylum Chordata; class Mammalia; order Rodentia; family Octodontidae; genus Octomys; species Octomys mimax. Next base: position 33,263 of record NDGM011046187.1, on the reverse strand, counting down.
TTAAATTTTTTTTTAATTTGGTACTGGGAATTGAACTCAGGGCCTTGCACTTTCCAGGCAAGTGCTTATATCACTGAGCTATTTCACCTCTAACAGCTTTTGACATTTTGTTCTTGCATTGAATTTCTAGAAATCTTACTACAATAAAGCTACCCAGTCAAATGCCTTGCTGTAGGTTTTTCTTTTGATCATGGCTAATTATATTTCTATCTGCCCCACTTGTCTGTATGTCAAATTCCTTTTCCTTTAAGGAACTTTTATGCCATAATGTCTGTAGCAAGTTTTTATGTCATTTGAACTATCCTGAAGTTTTTGTAGAATTCATTTGTGAATCCATGAGGACTTGAAATTTTCTTAGTTGGTATTTTTTTAATTATTACTTTAATTTTATTGCTGATTATTGAGTTCTTCAGGGTTTTTAAATCTTGGTACAGTTTTTTGTAATATATATGCATCTAGCAAACTATCCATTTCTTCTGAATTCTCTACTTCATTGGAGTACAGGTTTTCAAAGAAGTTTCTAATAATCTTTTGGATTTCAGCAGAGTCCTTTGTGTTTTCACCTTTTCCATTTCTAATTGCTTTGACTTAGGTATCTTCTTTTCTTTTGTGGTTGTTTATTGTTTGAATCATTTTGATATACACCAAAGTTTGAGAATCTTAAGTGTACATATACTTACAAGTGGTATTTTTATTTATTTATTTAATTTTATTTTATTTTTGTATTTTAGGGGAGGGTCTACAGGATGTTCAAGGTCTCACTATTAGACTGGACTGAGTGATTTGCCTGTTTACAGCCTCCCAAGAGCTGGGATTACAGGCGTGCACCACCGCACCCAGTCTCAGTTGCCATCTCAGCGCACCCCAGGGGTGGGGCTGGCACGGAGAGGCTGGGGGATCAAACCTCTGTGCCTGCTTGCAGATGCTTTAATCCACTGAGCTATTTGGCTGGCCCTAAAAGTGGTATTGTTAAATCATTTTTTTTTCAGATTTTCACTTAATGATAAGGTCTCTCTGGATTTATGATACCCTAGATCTACAGTTATTTCGTTATGTCTGGAATAAATAAGAAAGGTGATGGAAAATGAGGCTGGTAAAATTTATATAATAGATACTAATAGATTTTGCATTCATATTAGGGGATGTTAACCTTATATGTGATAAAATTTGTTGAAGTGTTTTATACAGAGCTTAAGTCTCTACCCACCTCCAAGTGGAGAAAAGATTTCCCTGGGTGGTTGATAATTGGAACAGAAAATCAATTAGGATCCTTTTGTCATAGTGTAGTTAAGAAGTGATGACTGTTTTGGTTTGGGAAGTGTTATTTATTAATGGACTAAAGGAGACATTATATATTTAGGAATGGTTTCATGAACACTTGGATATTGGGGACATGGAGAGAGGATGTAAGGACAGTTGATCATTCTGGTTTAGATAATTTGGTGCATTACAATGAGTAGGAGTATAGAAATTAGAACCAGTTGCGGTGTTAGGAAATGATGAATTTAGCAGTGCTTGTGTATATTACACAAGTGATTCCAGGAAGCAGCTGGAAATACTTTTAGACTATGGAAAGTTGTTTCTGAAAATAGAGACTTAGAATCATAATGTCACTTGAATTCATGAAAATATAAGAGATTGTTCAAGAACAGTTATATAATCAGAAAAATAGGATCGAACATGAAGACATAGGGCAATATTAAAATTAAAGGTGTTAGGTAAGGAGATGTTTTTGGTGAAGATAATTGAGAAGCAAACATACTAAGAATATTGAAAAGGAGAATTGTTCCCCTCCTGGATGAGAGGGACAAGTGGAAGGGGACAGCATCATAGAAGCTATGGAAAATGACAGTTTTATGAATGTTGAGCAAGAGAATATTCTCCACAGTACTTTGGGCATAAGGGCTGGGTCTAGAGTTCAGAAAAATTATGTAAAAGTATAGAAAGTAAACAAGGACCAATTAGAGGATAAGACGTTGGAGAAAACATGAAGTAGTGGAAGATTAGGGGTGAGAAAATGGAGTGAGTATAACTTATTTTACCTAAAAACAGTTTTTTGAATCAGACTGTCCTGGCTCAAATTCAGACTGGCACAATGAGAAAATTACTTCATCTCTGTGAGGCTTAATTTTCTCCTATGTAAAATAGTTAAACTTTCTTGCAAAGTTGGGAATATTATTAGAGATATAAAGCTAAATTGCATGGTGTCTGACACAGTTCATGTTATTTTTCTTCTCCCCTACTTTGATAAAAGAGAAACAAAACTTCATTAAAACACGCCTGCTGTGAAATTAACCTTAACCCACTTGGAAAAAATAGGAACAAGGATAAGGCTCAAAGTGTACAATGTCTTTTCATTTACTAAGCTGTACTGTTACATAACTTGTGTGAGTATTCTGGTAACTTCCCAAAACTACAGTAAAATCTTGTGGTTCTTAATATATCCAGAAAGTAGGGGATTCAGCAGGGTATTAACACTTTTAATTAAAAGCACAGGACCTTTACTTCCCTTTCACTAGCTGGATGTACGTTTTCTAGTTTCTTCTGTTTGTAGTCACTAACAAATATTGTCACTAATGTTTCCTCCAAGGCTTTCAAGTTGTATCTAGCAAAACTAATTTAAGCTGTTCACTGAAAGATGTGAATCTCAAGAAATTGAAATAACTAAGAGTTCAAACTACCCAAGCTTTGTTATCTCTGATCAATATTAGCTGTCTGAGGGGCTCTTGCTTGGCACTCTCAGCTTCTTCATTTCTGCTTAGGAGATGAAATTAAAGTGTCAGCTGAGCTTATTAAAATGGTAGCTCCCAGAACATGGCCTACCTACAGTGTTGCAGTGCTTTATTGTTATTACTAGTATATAGTTTGATGTCTTCTTTCTTGCATTAGCTTAGGTGGACCCACTGGTGCTCGCTTCCTATGGTGCTATACCATGAATAGAAAAGATGATTGATTGGTCTGTCTTATTTCCTGCTTCCCTGCACTATTGAGCACCATCATGTGCTTAGTTGCCTGTTAATGTATAGAGCTATGTTTCTTTGATTTTCAAACTATAAAATCATATAGAGCATCATTTAAAATATCTATTCTTGAGCTAACCCCTGGAGACACTTATCTGGTAGGTCTGACGTAAGACCTAGACGTTTGAAATTTTTAGCAGGCATTTCAACATTTTCTGTTGCAAAACAATATGAAATAAACAAATTTAGGGGATCTATGTCCCTCAGAAAATGTGTGCAAGACAGTTTGCTGTAACAAGAGTTTCCTTGTGTTTCTTCCTGTCGCTAGTGTTCCCATCATGTATTCCCCTGCTTCCCAGGCAGCATGAATCCTTCCAGGGAGATGTCTCATCAGCGTATACCCAGTCAGATGGATACAGATGAAGAAATCCATCCTGGAAAGCTAACAAGGCTAGTTGGTGATGGGAGAAATATCGAGTCAGAAAAATATCATCTAGGGAAATATTTAATCTTACCTCAAGCATTCTTTGGAAGACTCTTGATCGATTTATAGAAAATCAATTCACAGGAAGTCAATTTGCTGAAATCCGAATTCTTAAAAGTGATCTGGTAAATTTTCAGTAGTGTTTTAAGAAATGTTCAATATATTAAAAACCCTAAACATGTGGAAATGGCTTAGCATTTAGTATCCTCATTGAAAAAATATATTCATAAAAAGAATACATTCAGATTATATGTTCACATGTAAGAAGATTTTCTTGAAAGAAAATTTTTAGTTAATTGATACATTTGAAATCCTAGGTAAATTGGTCTCTTAAGTTAGTCTTTTATAAATTGCCTTTGAAATAATAAATTTAATTGTCAGGGTTCTCTTCCAAAATACATTTAGCTGTTTATACAGCTGACCAGAGGACCCCTTTCCCTGCCCTGCTTAGCTATACAAGCTTGAAAGAAGAGATGGTTCCAAGATTTATAAATTTACTTTAAAATACTGGGCCATTCTTTTTATCAAACATTGGCCCTTCACAGAAGCAAAACACATCCCTTATCATTCTCTACTTTGGTCTTTTTTATCTTCTACACACTGACTTCCGGTCTCATTGCTAACTGACATACTGTCTTTTATTCATCCTAGTGTTCTGTATCATCTTGTAGACTGACATTCATTCTGCTCCTAAAGGATTCGATTTGTGATTCCATTTGTTTTTAGTCAAGCTGCCTCATGGACACACAGAGCCATTTGGGCCTTCTATAACCTATTTCCTTACTGTGTACCTAACAAGTCATGATCCCACTAAGCTCACTTTGGTCATTTCCACCTTTAGAACCTTCATAGGAATCTTCTCAAAGCAATACATTTTAAAACCTGAAAATCAGGCATTAAAGTTAATGACATCAGAGAAATTTTTGATCCCATCAATATATTTTATTTAAAATATATCAACTACATAGTGAAAAAAATTAGTGAAGGGATTTTGTATTTTTAAAGTGTAGTACTAACAAAATAAGAAGTAGGATTCTCACTTTCTACTCTACCAGATGTGCCATCAATTGATTTTGCCTCCTGACATATTCTGTTTTAGACCTCACTAGATCTGTTTTGCCTAAAGATCGATAGGGTCATTGGAAACAGGTAGAACTTCAAATGAGAGAGAAAAAGGGTAGTTTTTATATATAAATCTAGTAACAGTATTGTCCACAAGGAGGCGCTTGGTAATTAAACATACAGAATGCTGTGTTCTTTCATTGTTGGAGTTACTGTTTTTTGAAGTACAGTACTCTCTATTTGGTATCCAAGATTAACTAAATTATACTTTTGTGTTTTTCTCCCATAAGACTTCAGCAAAGTAATGATTTTTATACTTACAGTTTTCTTGTAGTTTTTTTTTTCCCCTTCTCTTCCTTTCCCTCCCTTTGTTCCTTCTCCTTCCCCTCTTCTTTTTTCTTGCTTTCGGCACTGTGGCACTTACTATTTCACTTTTTCTTCTTATTCATGATTTTTTGTGGTACCAGGGATCAAACTCAGGACCTTGCACTTGTCAGGCAGGCACTTATGCCACTGAGCTATGTCCCTGGCCCAATCCATGTGTTCATTGACAGTTATTTTATTTTATTTTTCTTTTTTAAAAAAAATTTTTTTTAAATGTGGTCTTTACTATAGTAAATAATATTGGTTAAGAAAAATAGGTGGCCAGTAAAGTTTTCTTTCTTTCTGAGATGGAAGAGTGAGATTAAAAAAAAATTTAAATCCTAAATAAATTTTATTTCAAATATGTAATAATGTCCTAAAATTTATTTTTATCCTGCATTTCAGTCTGCTTTTCAAAAATGAACTTGTAAAGCCAATGAAAACAAGAACCTAGATAAAATACAAAACTACATAGAATACTTAAAACTGATTAGTATCAAAGTCAGCTCTTTTATGAAACAAGAATTACATTTTTGTATGTGATTTGGAGGTGGTGCTAATTTCTGGTAGAGCCTCTAGTTTCAATTTGTCTTCCCAGGCTGCAGTTTCCTAGTACAGCAACACAGATTATATAGTAAGATAAAATCCACTCCTTGGAATAGTAAAGAGCATTAAGAGTTTTGCAGTAAATTAGAAGTAATGAGGGAATCTGTACCTCTGATAAAATTGTTCCTGTCTCATAATCCGTATACTCTTTGAAGTGTATGTATAAGAAAACGATATCTCACCAGATAAGACATTTAAACAAATTTATAAAGGATCATGGCTGGAGGAATAGTAATTGAAGGTGAGGAAGCAATAATGAAGTCACAGAGAAGGCTGTCAGTGACAGCAAGGCTGCTGTTTTCTAGACCTGTCTAGCACTTCAGAGCTTGGTAATGTCAGGTATGGAAAATGGTCACGATAAGAACAGTGAGCCATTGGTCACTCTGCCCTCTGCCACTCCATGTAACCAAGATGCTCTCCTTCTGCCAGGAGTCTGTTTCCTGGAGAAAATAGACTGCCATAGCTCTGGTTGAGTGCCTCAGACACAGGAAAGGGCAAGAATGAGACAGGTCTAAGAAAGATAGACTCAAGTGAAAGTGTGCTGGCTGAATGATAGAATTCTCAGCTCTGTTCCTCTACTTTGTTACTGTAAAACCTCAGCTAATACTAAACTACCAGGTTCAAAGTTAGAGGCTTATTCCATTGAAATGTTGAAATATCCTTAAGACAGTGTGCCCAGATGGTGCACCTCATAGACTTCCCAGTGACTTCCTTGGGAAGATCAGCTGACTGAGTACCATACATGTTGGGCTTTGAGCCCTATCAAGTGCTTCCCAAGGACTGTTCCCTCCCTATGACCAGCTCAGTAGAGATACTAAGGCAGAACTGTTCTGGGATTAATGGGCCTCCACTATTGGCTGATTTTGCCTTAAGTTTCCCTGATAGCTTTGCCAACCATTTTGTAGACTGGGCAACAGCCTAGGACACTTTTGCTTCCAGCCCAAATTGAATTGTAATGGAATTATTGTCCCAGCCACGTTCTGCCCCTCCCTATTTCCTATCACATAAGTATTTATGATGATCCATGTACAGTGCATTTAATCCTATCTCAACTTCTCAGAAGACCAGATATTAAAGTAAGGATATTGAGAGAGATCCAAGAAAGCAGGCATGAAGGTGGGGGTTCATGATTGGGTTGCTCACAGTGTGGCCAGAAGATATGCTCTGATTGCTAGACTTGACAGCAATATGTCTGTTGCAGAGTGGCAGTTCACTTACTAGTGACTTAATTGCTAATGACCCTGGAAAATAGCTTAGTGGAGGGAACACTATTGAAGAAGCCATGGGGCAGGCATTTGGAAAAATCCAGGAGTCTGCTAAGTTGCGTAAGGATAACGAGAGATTGAGAACTGTTAACAAGCACGTAATAGGTAAGTGTGAAACCAGAGACCTTCAGTGGGATCTTCCCAAGAAGCCTCCACACCGGCAGCAGAAGGGCTGACACAACAGAACAACAAGCTGACATCTACACTGATAGCTTCAGAGACATTTAGATGATTGTTGACTTCATTGGCTTGGTAGATGCTTCTGAGATTAGTGAAGTACACTTGAGGGTTGGCCATGGAGGTATGGCCTTATGGTTTATATCTGGTCCCTGGCTCCTTCCTCTGGGTCTTTCTCAGTTCTCTGCTTCCTGACTGCTATGTGGTAAACATCTTTCCTCCACTGCACCTTCACCATGATGTATTTTCCTCTGAGTCAGCCTGCCATGGACTACAACCTCTAAAACTGTGAGCCAAAATAAAGCTTTTTTTTTTTTTTCTTTGAGGTTGTGTATGTCAGGTTTTTTGCCTCAGCAATGGAAAAGTGTAATACCAAGCTGATCTGTTATATGAAGGACAAGGCCAAGAGAAAGATAAACAGGGATCCTACAAACTGTGGCATCACCTCTGATTAGGTGCCTCTGAGGATATAGACTATACAACTCTTTTGCATCTCATGATCATGTAGCTGGAGAACCTCTTGTACTGGAAATTATGCAGAGGCCTCCCTTCACCAAGGTATCAGGTACCCATCAATGCTACCCCAGCTCCTCTTCAGGCTTCCAGGCTAGTAAGAGGGTCATTCAATATTACAATTTTTAAAAAAGTAAAAACAGGAGCAGTAGACTGCGGATGGTCAATCAGGTAGAAAGCAGTTTGGTCAATCCAACAGAAAACCTATTTCCCAGACCCTGTTAAGAGTTTTCAGAACCAAGAACCGTTGGCTAAATAGATAGCTAGGATCCTAGGAAGAAAAGCCTTGTATTGCCAGTCCAAATATGTATTATGATAATATCCAGTGTCTTTTTCCAAAAGATGCTTCTGGCTGCTTAAAAAGATGATTACACACTATGGAAAAAGAGATACCTGGATATTTTCAGGGCCAGTGAACACAGAGCCTGACTTACAAACGAGTGGGAGTATACTGCCAAAGTTCAAACTGTTGTGGGCCCAGTGTTCCCACAGACACCCCAACCCTTGCAGTAAAAATGTCCTAGTGCATAAATAGAACAGGTATTCTTAGAACTGAAGTAAAACCAATCAAGGTTGAGAAGACTACATAGAAGCTTCTAAAACTTTCTTCTCAAATCAAAATAGAGGTCAAAAGCACTCTTATCCCAGAGAAGACAGCAGGAATTGGTGCCGTTATTAAACATGGAAAAAGATGCAGGGATACTGGTGCTTATCATAGCTTTGTTTAAGTTGCCAGACTGACCTGTGCAGAAATTAGATGGATCGTGGAGAAGGCTATAAACTGCTACAGACTTAATTAGTGGCATAAACCCAGCTGCATTGCCAGATGTGGTGTCACTGCTACAGCTAGTTAATGAAGTTTCAGGTTGCATTACTCAGCTTCTCTGTCACTGCACACAGTATCTGACATCTACTTAAAGGGGAAAGTCTGGTTTTGGTCCATAGTTGGCTGGCTCCAGAGCATGAACATCATGGCAGAGGTGTCGCAGAGCAGAGCTGCATAGCTTATGGTGCCTGGGGAACATAGGACAGCACCAAAGGAGAGTGGGTGAGGGAATATGTATATTTTTCCATGACCCACACAGAAACACCTAGGAGCGTGCATTACTAATCTCTAGGCATTTTTAATCCAATGAAGATGACTTGTCAGGATCACTAGTCACAATTCTCCCCTTGTCATATTCACACCCAATCACATCTTGTTAAACTATACTTAATCACCAAATAAAGACAACAGCAAGTTCACAGTTCTGCCTCACCTGATATATAATAATCTCTTCCCCAGAGTCTTATTAGTTAGATCATTTTTCAAAAGTCCAAATCTTTTTTGAGTCTCAAACACATACCTGTGAACCTCTGTAAAAATAAAAAACAGGTTGTATAATTACAAGGTAGAATGGCACAGGATAAACATTCCCAGTCCAAAAGGGAGGAACAGGATGGTAGAAAAGGACTGGACCAAAGAAAGACCAAAGCCTGCAAGGAAAGTATTAAATCTTGTAACTGTATACCTGACATGTAGCACGCACAATAGTAGATATGTGTTCCAGAGGGTAGCCCTGCCCCATGGCCTAGCAGGCTGCGGCTCATATGACCTCTCTCTAGCTAGATCCACTCAGAGCCTCAATGTTTCTTCTGTAAATATTCCATATTCCTGGGATTTTCAACTTTTTGGAGTCTCCACTGCACATTTGCCTTCATTCCCACTTCATACACTGCCCTCTGGGGGGCTCCTTGCTCAGCCTCACAGGCCTGCCTTTGAAATCTGCGTGGAAGATCTTCCTGAGTCCACAACTCTTCCATTTAACAAACAAGTAAAGCCAGTATCATGAATAATGCCCAAGTTTTCTGCCAGTTCAAGCAGTAGCTGGTTGGCTCATGGCTGCAGCAGCCTCTGAGTGCCTAGATGGCTGAGTACAATGGAACGAATCCTAGGGAAACCAGTTCCTTAAGAGGCCCTTCTCAAGTGGGCATCCCTGGGATTCTCTCAATTGAAAAATTTGCACTTTTATACCCTGAGGCTGTGGTGGATGGCATCTTGCTGATTCTTGGGATGTCCCAATTCATTCTTGCCCCTCTACCAAATATATTGTTTACATTTTAATGGTGCAGCCTCTTCAGCAACCATACCTTGCCCCAACTTTACACATGATTTCTTCTGGGCCACAATTTAAGTTTTTCAGTTTTCTGCTGTCTTTGCCTTTGATGCTTATTATAAATCTGGCTAAAAGCAGCCAGTAATACTCATACCACATCCTGAATGTTAGGATTTTTAAAAATTTCTCTGCCAGATAAATTATTCTACGACCTTTAATCTCAATCTCCTGCAAAGTCTCAAAATATGCCCAAAATGTAGGCAAGTTTTTTTCCAAAATATAACACATGTGGCTTCTACTTCAAATACGTATGAAGTCCTTATTCCAAACTGAAACCTCCTGAGCCTGGCTTCTGCATTCCTACCAGCATCCTGGTCTTCCAAGCTCTGACCAAAATCGCTCACTAGTGGGCATCTCCAAGTCTTTCCAAAGCCTTCCAGCAAGCCAGTGCAATGGCTTCTAAACCATATGATCAGATAAAATCACAGCAATACTCTTTGGTACCAGTTTTCCATATTAGATTTCCCATTACTGAACCTAGTACTTGAGGACATCAATAATGTGAAGAAGTTTAATTTGGCTCACAATTTTAGGGAATTCAGTCCATTGTGGCTGGTTCCCTGGCATAAACATCATGGCAGAAAGGGTGTAGTGAAGTGAAGATGCTCAGCTGCTGCTGTCTGGGAAGCAGAGCAATGGAACAGTACCAGAGAGGAAAGGGCAAAGGATCATATTATAGTACTCAGAATATGTTTCTATGAGCCACCCAGAATACCAGAAGCTTTTACTAATTTGCTAGTGAAGTTGCAAATCAGTATCAATGGCTTACACAGGTACGGGAGCACAAGCTATTTGGAGAATGCATTTTTTTTTCCAACTCCAGTTTCATCACCACCATATATGTCATCAGTCCTTTCATTACAAAAGAAATCAATAAACTGAAAATTAATGACTTTTCTTGGGACCATTGGAAAACTTTCCTATCTTACAATCTGTATAAGTAGATAAATCTAAATAGGCACAGATGAGATCTGCTTACTTGGAATAGAAACTGCTGGGTAGGAACATTTAAATAGTAATTTTAGTAAACTACAGGAGGGAAACTAGGCAAATCTGTTGTTAAAGTTGGAGAGTTTATTCCCTGTCCGTAATTGATAAATCAAACACCCAGAAAACCACTAAGGTTGAAATTGACCTGAACATTGCTATCATTTAGCTTGACCTAATTGACATTATAAATGATTCCATCCAATAGCAACAGAATACAGTCTTCTCAAGCTCATATGTAACATGCACCAATGCAGGCAACATTCTAGGGCTCCTATTGAACTTTAAGCTTCACAGGGACAGGGGCTGGGTTTGCAGTTCTTAACTTTAGCTATGCTTGGTAATGTGAGGTGCTAGATGAATATTCTTGGAATGAATTGGTGAATTGAAGAATTAGGTTACAAGACAAAGAATCTAAGCAGGCTAGGAATAGCAGTATAACAGAGGACTAATTACAAGAATATATGTTTAAAAATTTAAGCTTCAAAAGTTGGAGCTGCAAATCCAGGCAACAACAAAAACTACTTTTATTATAGAGACTTATACTCCATTCATGTTCTTAAATCCTTTCTTCATGTCACTTTAATAAATTACAAGAGCTCCCTGTGTTATTCCTAAGCCTAATGTTCCAAGCCTTGTGTACCCATGTCTTTCTCTAGTTATCTTACCTTTTCTTTACTGCTCAAATATTTTGTCATACTCTAATCCTATTAAATAATCATTTTCTTAAACATTCATTTCTAATTCAAGCTTATTATCAGTATGTAGCTCCCCTTGTCCCCATTTTTTTTCCATCTAAATATTTTCCATGTTGGGGATTTTTGTGCTTTAGCCACATTGATTGGTCACACATTTGGCATTTAAATCATATTACTTTGCATTATAAATGCTATTTTGCATATGCATATTAGTATGAGCTTCAAGAGTTTTAGATCATAACTCATTTAGGTCCCTTTTAATATAAGAATAATTTGTATTCTGGTAGATTATTTGTAAATGAACTTCTTTTAGGAATGAGAATGTATTTTGCCATTGAAGCAGTAATTTAAAAGGTTAGATTCTTTTGTACATCTGTCAGTGTATTTAACAAATTATGTAACTGATCAATATTACTACAATACCCTAAACTTGGAAGCCTTGCAGCAACGGTCCATGCAGCACCATTTTAATTCATTTTTATTACAAGCTAATCATTTCATCAAAAGTTCTTTTTATTTGGGCAGTTTATTTCATAAAGGTTTAATTTTCCATAAAAACAGCTCAGTTTAAACTTTTGCATGTGTATTGCTTTCGTTAATTTTTTTTCTGGAACAAGTTCACATTGAGGAAAGGGAGATGGAATCCATTCGTGATGCCACCGCATGATGAACTTGCAGAGAAGAATAGTGTGAACCTGAGACAATAACCAATCGTGTTTTAAGGATGTCAATCAAATATGTATGGTAGGAAATCAATTTTAAGTCTTTTTTCAGCTGAAATTACTTAAAAAGACATTGTTTTAGGTGACCTAATTATTCTCAGTAAAATCTTTAAAAATTCTAATGGTTATTAACAATTATTTAAGATAGAATAAGAATAGGTTTAATAAATGAGCTGTGTTTAGGAAGGCATGGGCCCTAAACATTATAGTTTTGTTTTGCAGAGATTTAAATCAGCTGTTTCCATATTTTAAATGTTTCAACTTTTTAAAAATAGATTTAGTGATCTACATCATTGCCAACACAAGTTAAGAAATTTGACTAAATCTTTTATTTAATTCATAAGAATATTAGAAATAATTGAAGTTACCCAAAATTATTAGATACTAGTTTTGAGATTAAAATTTTAAACCAAAGGGTAAGTAGGAAGCAGAATGGAGGGTAGATATCTGGAAGTAGAAAAAATGTGTTCAAACAGGGGAACAAAGGAAGGGTGAGGAAGACGAAAGGAAGGAAGGAAGAGGAAAAAGATTTTAAAAAGAGAATGGAATGGAGAAAATGAAAAGAAAGCTTTTGCAAATGGGGTGAGGAAGGAGCTAGGGAGAGAAGGGAAATGGGAAAAAAAAGAATTAAGACATGTACAGGTATAAATTCCTTATGAATGTGATCATTATGTATGGCAAATGTACTAATAAAATTTTTTTAATTGAAAAAATATAGTGCATGTAACTATAACACTTAAAAAATTTTAAACCAGGGCTGGCCAAGTAGTTCAGTGGATTAAAGTGCCTATAAACAGGTACAGTGGCCAGGGGTTCAATCCCCGGGCCTGCCAGTGCCAGTCCCACCTCTGGGGCACACTGAGAGGGCAACTGAGACTAGGCGTGGTGGCATGCACCTGTAATACCAGCTCTTGGGAGGCTGTAAACAGGTGGATCACTATGAGTCCAATCTAGTAGTGAGACCCTGAACACCCTCTAGACCCTTCCCTAAAAAAAAAAAAATAAAATGTTAAACCAAAGTGGTGTGATGTGTGTATACTCTGGCCCCAGATTAACTTTCTTTACTCTCCCACCAGTGTATTGGTTATAAATAATGTAACTAATGCTATTGTGTTATGGTTTCTTAAACTGCTTAATTCTACCCCTGTTCCTCCTTTCAGTAACTCAGTACCATGGCCAAATCCTGGGTTTAATACATAATTTATAGCAGAGACCTTTGTTTGATTTGATGAGCATTCCCTTTACCTTCTTCTAGAACAGAACTTCTTTTCTTCTGTGGAGTATCTCCCCCATCCTTCAATCATATATTTAAAATGGATTTTCATCCATTATCAAGAGATAAGGACTTTATGTAGTCTGACAACCACAGTATCTCTTCTCTACTTATCCCCACAAAAAGTTGATTGATTCAGAGCTGAGTATAGGAAACCAAACCCATTAACTATGAGCCTCTGTTGAGGTGGCCTTTTCATGTAGACTGCAGAGCCTATAGTGTACTTCCTAGGAGGAAAAGTAGTGTATTAGGCTGAATAGTATATATTAACCCTCCCTCTCTAGCTATCTTTTTTTCTTTTATTTGGGTCAGAGAATCTTCAGGTTTTCACAATCTGAGTATTTTTGAAGGAATACCAGTAATTCTATGCTAGTAGCATTTTTACTCATTTGAGTACTATAGTGGAGCTAATCTTTATGGCACACATTAGCAATCTAAGACTACCTGAACAATGGGTAGTAACAGACCAGGTCCCACAGTAAATCAATATATTATGTCCTGGGGCTAAGCAGATAGCTCAGTGGTCTAAGCGTCTGCCTGGAAAGCCCAAGGACCCGGGTTTGATCCCCAGTACCACATGCCAGGACCCTGGGACCCCAGTGCTGGGGAGTCTGAGACAGGAAGATTACTATGAGACTGAGCTGTGTAGCAAGACCCTGTACCAAATAAATACATAAAAGACTATATATAGTCTTCATACCCAGAAGGAGGTGAAAGTATTCATTGGATACTGACACAGTCATGGTGGTACAATTCTAATAGCTTTGTAAGACACATAGGATGACCAATGGTGTTGAACATTTTTCATATATTTCTTTGCCATTTGTATTCATTTGAGAAGTGTGTATTCATCTCAAATGCCCATTTTTGGATTGAGTCTTTGAGTTTTGGGGTCATGATTTTTTTCGGTTCTTTATGTTATAAAAGATGTAAGTCTTTTGTCTGAGGGACAACTGGCTATGATTTTTTCCTATTGCTTGGATTGTCTTTTCACTCTCTTGGTGATTTCTTTTGTTGTGCAAAAGCTTTTTACAAGGCGAAATTCCATTTGTTGATTCTTTGTAGCAGTTTTTAATGTCAGTTCCATGCTTATTTTACCACAATAGCTTTGTAGTGCAATTTGAAGGTAGAGATTGTAATACCCCCTGACTTGTCTTTGTTGCTCAGAATTGCTTTTGCTGTTGCAGGTCTCTTTTAGTTCCAGATGAATTTTAGGAGTGTTTTTTCTAATTTTGTGAGGTATACTAATGGAATTTTGATTGGGATTGCTTTAAATGTGTATAATGGTTTGGAAGTATAGTCATTTTCACTATGTTGGTTCTTTCTATCCATGAGCAAGGGATATCTTTCCACTTTTTGATATCCTCTTAAATAAGTCTACATGATTATTTGGATCTCTCTCTTTTGTCTAAGGATAATATCATATGCCTTTCTAAAAGCCTTATATTTTGTAACCTGGACACTATTTACCTGCGCTGAAGTGTTGGCAAATACTATGACTTGCATATGGTTTGTTCCCTCTGAAACTCATGTTGAAATTTTAATTCCATGGCAGGGTTGGAAAGTGTGGTCTTTAAGGTGTGAGGATGTAGTTGAACTAGATCAATTCCTTTTTTACAAGAACAAAGTAGGCAATAAGTTACCTCTTCTGTATCCCCCAACTTGCCCTTCTGCTGTTCTGCTTTGTTGTGATGTCAGCATGAGGCCTTGACTGGTGCAGCTGCTTAATCTTAAACTTGTAGTCTCCAGAACCATGAGTTCAACCACTTTACCTTTATGAATCACTATTCTGTTAGAGCATAGAAAATAGACTGAGCAAAAGAGGTTCAAATTTCATATTAAGTCATTTCTAGGTAGTAGATTTGAGTTGGGCAATACCAGAGGAGTGGAAAGTTATTTCTCCATATGAACATTCTGCAAAAGATATTCACATCTCAAAGTCTTCTAGCAGGAGCATCTGCTAATTATTTTACCAGACTGTAAAAGAGAAAACTAAAATGTGGATGATTAAACAATCTAGACCTATAAGGCTTAGAGCAAACTAGCACCTGGTCTGTTGCATCAAAACCAGCTGATGAATTTACCTGAAGCTACAAAGGCACCACAGGAAGTTCCAATAGCAAGATCCAATGTTCAGTTCTGTGACTGTGTGACAGACTCTGGAGACAACCGTACCTATGGGAAATCTAGGTTTCTACACAATTCAGCATAACTTGAGTTCAAGTGGTAGTGTGGACTCCCTTTGTTACAAAGCTTTCACCCTTAGCTCTGTAGGGAGATCCTGTACCAAACAAACAAACAAATAAATAAATAAATAAATATTTTTTTAAAAAATTAAAAACCATAAGGGGCTAGGGAGATATCTCAGCTGTCTAAGTGCCTGCCTGGCAAGCTCAAGGATGTGGTACCACATGCTGTGCTGGTCCCAGAAATCCAGGTGCACTGTGTTGACCACCAAAACCAGATGTGGTGGCACAGGCTTATAATCCCAGCACTGGGGAGGCCGAGACCAGAGAATCACTGTGAGTCTGAGCTCTGTAGCAAGACCCTGTACCAAATAAATAAATAAATAAATAATAAATAAATAAATAATTTCAATATTTTTGAAAATTTAAAATGAAAAGTTTCAGCCTTGTGCATAACCATCATGTATTGAAGTCATATTCTGTAAGCCACCAGTTAAATTACATAGGCTTCCAGTCTTTGACTTCAACCAGTTCAGCCAGTCCTTCCTGAAATGAGATGTTAAGTTTGGTCTTTGTTATGTAACACACAATGCACAAGAGTTCTTATCCTTTGTTCTACTTCTGTAGGACCATCTACATTCTTCTTCCCCAGTCCTTTTATTTTATGTATTTTTAAATTTTTTATATGTACTTTTAAAAATGTATCAGTTATTTAATTAGGTTCTTGGTAAGAAATTTAGAATACTAATTTATGAGGACAAATTTCATTTGTCAGAGCAAAAACAGATCGCAGGTAGCCCCTAAGCTGTGGAACAGCTTTGATTTTTGCTAAAATTTGTGAGTCCACCACTTTCTGATCCATTTTGCACTGCTCTGAAATCTGGTATCTCTCTTTCTTGGTGTCAAATATCTTGCCCTCCTGGTGTCTGGGCTTCTGCAGCTGCTGCTTCTTGACATAAGCATCAGTGAGGTGTTTGGGGATTTTTCACTTTGCTGATACCGATTTTTGTAGAGGTGGCAATGACAAATTTCTGTGGTATGTTCTTCATAGAGGAACACGATTAAAGCTAAGAGGCCCTGTCACAAGTAGCAAGCCACTGGCCAGCTGCTTCAGGAAGACCACTCTCTTCCCTTTGTGATGCCTGGTGAGGATGATCAAGATGGTGCTGGGAGTGATGCTGTCTCGAAGTTTCCACACGTGCTGACAGAAGGGTTTCTTGCCGTGGATCAAGAGCTTTCAGGGCACATATTTCCTAGGGTAGTATCTGAGCATTTTTTGAAGTTTAACCACCCAGGTACCTCCATTCATATCCCCACTGACCAGTTTTGTGATCATAGCAAGAACTTTCTCCTTTTTTTTCTTCTCAACCTTTGATTTGGCAGTTGTGTACTTTCTGTTGTACAAAGCCTGTTTGGAATAATAGCAGATTGGGAGTATCTACCAATTCCTCTAGCCAGGACAGGCTTTTGGCTGCAGTGGGGCTGCCCCTTCTTGGACTTTTTTTGCCTTCTTCACCTTACCCTTTTATCTGTACCACTGGCAGAAGCCTTCTTGACTTTGAGATTCTTCTCTCTAATATCTGGCTTCTCAGTTTTTTCACCTGCCATCTTGCAAGATGGGATAAAGAAAAAACCCAATCCTTTTAGACCCAATCATCAGGTGTGTACAAATTTTTGTACCTGTGACATATAGTGGCCAGGCAGGTTTGTAAGATTTTTGAAAGGTTTTCCATACTTCTATGTGAAGTACCCAGAAAACTTTCACATTTAATTGCTCTATGAGATAAGATATATAGGATGAGAGGCTCTTAGGAAAAGTTGCATCCAAAAAATAAATATTTGGAGTTTGTAAGAGAGGCTTTTAGGGGTAGGGGAATAAAAAGGAGGAAGGGCAGCAAGAACAGGAGCAGGGAGAGGAGTGGAAGAGGAAGGGGAAGAAAGAAGAAGAGAGAACAGAGGAGAGGAAGGAGAGGACAGAAAGGATCTGGTGGGGGCAGAAGGGGAGAGAAGAGAAAGGAAGAGAACTGGAAAATGAGATTGTTTATTAAGTCAAAGGAGAGAGAGAGAGAGAGAAAGTGGTGTAACACAGAATACAGTTAATAACCAGGGGGAACTGTGAGGATATTATGGACTAAGGCAGTTTTAGAAACTTGAGATTTTAGTTCCAAAAACCTTCTTTATAATCAGTACCTGAAGTTTTTACATAAAGGGTTTCCTTAACATTTATTTCACAAATTACTAAGAAACTACTGCAACTCAGGTTGGTAGATATGAATTACAAAATTTTATTGTGTATTTCTCCAATAATGTATATTTAATGTGTATGTGCAATGTTATCAATATGAGTAAAATAATCTACTGCAATCTCTTTTTATGAAAGAGGAGCCCTAAACTTCTCTTTCTATATGGATGCCTGTTCTTCAAAGTGGTTTTTCTTGAGCATGTAAAAGTGGACCTAGTTTACAATTAGCACTAGGACAGTCTTTAAGTGTTGGTACATGTACCTCTTTTGTTAAAATCATAGCAATAGAATGAATACAAGCTAGTAATTGTTCATACTAATTATTGGTAGTATGTATCGAATCTATAGTCTCACCTGGAATCTAATTCTAGCTCTATAGTTGATTATCTGTATTTCTTTTGATCAGCTACATAACTTCTGCAAGTTACAATTTTCTCAAGAGAAAATTGAAAAAGTGGAAATAAACATTAGCCATTACAAGAGTTATAATAAGGTTTGCATGAAATAACCTATGGAAAGATTAGTATAATACATGGCATAGGATTGGAGTTCAACAAATATTTTATTATTATTATTTATAAAGTAAATATTGCATAATTATGAAATAATAGAATATTACATTAAAATTCATCAGTGCATTTGATGGCCATTTATTATTGTTGCTTAGAACATGAGCACGTATAAAAATTTGCTCTTTATACTTTCAGGAATCCTTAAATATATTACTTAAACAACTAGAAAAAGAAAAAAGGAGTCTTGAAAATCAAGTGAAAGACTATGCACTCAGACTGGAACAAGAATCAAAGGTTTGTTTCTTTTCTATACTAAACCACTCCTTGGAATGTGCCATCATTTCCATTGTGATCTGCAGTGCCACATATCTTTTTCTTATAGTACTTAAGAAAAAAGAGGACAGTAAATTTCAACTTAATAGTAGTCCTGCAGATACTGCAAATCTTATTTTATATTGGATTATTTACTTTTTATCTTTTATGTAGGCTTATCAGAGGACCAGCAGTGAACGGCGTACATACCTAGCTGAAATGTCTCAGGTAACTTTTTTGTTTTATTTCCAAATTCTAGAGATTTTCTTTGACTATAAATTATATTTTTCATTTTTCTAGGCTTGCTTGTTTGTTTGGTAGAGAAACATGTTGGAATTTTGGAAGAACAGATACTAAGTTCCTAAATATTAAGGGGTTGAAAGGAAAATATTTAACTTTTATGAGGAAATAAAACATAGTTTGCACATGTACCAGTTTCCCATGATACATAATCACTTTATACAGCAAACACATACTATTTATAAAATTTTGTAAAGCTTAAAAAAAGAAAGGTAAAACAGTCTCTTTAAGAGATTACTTGCACGTATATTTTCTTCTTTACTTATCTTTCATCTATAATCACTAGAATTCAAATAGGCATGACTCTATTCCTTTGCTATCAGGAAGTTCCAGGTCCTTGACTTCATAATTATGCATGGTAAGATCTAAAGTAGAAGGACCAGCCAGATAGCTTAGCAGACAAAAGCGCCTGCCTAGGTGGAGTGCAGTGACCCAGGGTTCAATCCCAGGCTTTCTGTGCTGGCCCCGTGCCCTAAGACACACTGAAATGGTGACTGAGACTGGCATGGTGGCATATGCCTGTAATCCTAGTGCTTGGGAGGCTGAAAACAAGAGGATCACTATAGTCCCATCTATGTAGTGAGACTCTATAGACCCCGTACTAAAATACATAAAAAGAGATCTAGACACAGATTTGCAACTGGTAGTATGTAATTAACACAAGATACAAAAGTAATCAGTAAGTTATGTAGATGCATTTTTTAATTTTCATTTGCCTTTCCATTCTATTTATGTCAGTATAGAAGGTTTTTTTATGTTGCCAGAGCTATCTTTTAGTTTCTGATGTCATAGTTAAAGAGACCATCTTCATCTCAATATTTCATAACATTCACCACATATTTTAGTACCTGTAGGGCTAATATATGATGTTTAAATACTTAATCTATGTTAACTTTATTTTGGTATATGCTATATGATTAGAATATGAGTTCAGTTTTCAGTATGTAGTCTCTAAACAGGAGTATTAAGAGAGCAGTTGGGTACATGAATCATGGGAAAATAGTAAAAACTAGAGATAGAAATTTAGAAATTATTTGCACATAAATAGTGAAGCTGTATGAATGAATGCATAGCATCAAGGAAAATAATATGGAAAGTAGAAGACAGTCTAGGGTTTAGCTCGAAGAACCTCAACATAGTCAAGGGAGCCAAAAATGAGGATTGGCATCTCTCAAAGTGGTTAGTTGGAAAAGGAGATGGAGGACCTTGAAGGGAGAGGGCTTGATATAAAGGGTAATCTACCAATCACTGACCTAGAGTACCTAGAGCCTTGATGGTGAACCTTTTAGAACTTTCAATGATAAAACAAGCTCCCTGGGACTGCAAGCTATAGGTTTGCCATCGCTGATAAAGGAATTGCTAAAAAGAAAAGTTCAGAGGATTAATTGGTTTGGATATTGAAGCCAATAATGTGATATGTAGAAAAAATTGAAAATGAAAGGGCTACAGTGAATAAAGCAAACTTGAACTTAGAGTATTGACCAAATTTAAGTAGGAAATTGAGTCAAGATAGGATGAATCCTGCTACTCTCTCTTATCCATAAAATGGACAATAAATTCAAATGAACTGGTCCTTGATGCTGGACTGGAAGCACAGGTGCCCTTATGCTTTCTGACCCCACACTCTGCTTAGAATATGTTTCTCCTCATATGTGCCAGGTTCACTCCCCTCAAGGTCTAGTGCAGACACCACCTCCTCTATGAGGTCTTGACATGATGAAAACACTGCAAATTGTGGGGCCATCACAAATTTAGATTTGAATCTCAGCTCTTAATGTATTGTTCTATGACTTCTGTGGGCCTTAATTTCTTTCCTCATCTATGTATAAAGGAAGAACCAGTATCTGAAATCAATATTGATGTCAGGATTCTGTGAGTATTTAGATATAATACCTAAGTGAAATGGCTGGCACAATAGGTTCTGAATGGTGAAGGCTGTCTTCCTGTTTTTGTTTTCTGAGTTCACTAGCATCTCTCTCTATATCATGGCATCAGAATTTCTGCTTACCTTCTGGTGTTGGCTGAGAAATCCATTTGTTTTACTTAGCTGTTGGTTCCCCCTTGAAGTCAGTCAGGAGGCCAGATTCTTCCAACACTTAGTGTGAAGAAAAGCAAATAGTCAATGTTTAAAACGATTTACCAGATTGAACATAATATAGAAGTTAATGTAGATAATGTAAAGCTAAAGTCATTAAGAAAAAAGTGAATGGGGCCAGGGTTATAGTTCAAAGGCACAGTACCTGCTGGGCAAATGCAAGGTCCTGAGTTCAATTCCCAGAACCAAAAAGAAAAAAGAAAATAGTGATCTATATATAAAACTCTACTGAAGGATATTTATAAGGTCAAAGTAGAGTTCTTTTGCTCTTGACACATTCATTTACCTTCATTTATCTGAAAAATTCATTTAGGTGGGATAATCCTACTCTGGCTATACAGGATCACTGGCTATGCAATCAAAGCTGGTTTTAACAGATTTCCAGGAAGATGTTAATACTATCCCCTGTATAAATGTTAATGAGGATTTTCACTCTAGAGTGACTTGTTAATCTCTATAGTCAAAGGCAGTTCTGGCCATGCAGATACTGCAGTGACTAGAAAGGTTAATGAGCGATTTTTAGTTTTTTCTATGCTGACTACATCAATAATTTATTCTCTGGTAGATAACTAAAACTATTTGCTGAATCTTCTGTTTATACTTCTTCTGCTATCTGTGATTTTGTATCAGTCTTGATGCTCTGTTTTGATTAAAACTGAGTTTTTCCATCTATGGCTTCTTCTAATTTACACTATGTGTAGAGTACAGAATCTGCTTTTTAAGAATTCACAGATATATTGCACTGCTAAAATGTCTGCTGTGAAGACTAAGAGCTGTTGAAATACTCAGTTTAAGATGTAGACACTGTTACTGGTGTACAGAATTTCTTTAAATGTCACTAAAATTATATTTCACTCTAGCAAAATATTAATGACAACTCATTTGTTTCAGTGGAATTAAAATAGCTGGTTGGGAATTTGAGTACATAGAACTCAGAGATACTGATTTTTACTTGCAAACACCACTTACAAGTTACAGATGCCAAGAAATAGTTTTAAAATAGTATATAAGTAGTACAGAATTTTAGCAATTAATTTGAGAACTCATTGAACAGAATACTTCTGACTTATAGAAAGGAGACCTGAGATAGTTCTGTCTCATTGTCAGGTAGTTCTAATTGCCAGATTGCTACATATTACACAGTACTCCTTGTTCTCCTTTCTTGAACATCGTGAACATCCATTGGTCTTAGTTTTATTCTCTAAAGAACACAAAAACAAATCTACACTCCTCTTTCTGATTTTTTTTTTTTTTTTTTTTTTTTTTTGCGGAACAGGGATTGAACTCAGGCTCTTGCGCTTGCCAGGCAAGCACTTATTCTATTGAGCTCTCTCCCCAGCCCCTTACACTCCTCTGTTTGTATAATAAATTTTCAAAGATTTAAATAAAAACAACTTTCAATTTCCTATAGTTTTTGTTTTGTTTTGTTTTGTTTCTGATCTAAACTGTCAAAACCCCAATTTAGCCATTTCTCATGAGCCATGTGCCAGGCTGTCGAGGCATTTCTGTTGCCTTTGGATAATTCTTTTCTGTTATTGTTCATCTTAGCATGGAATTGCCCATGTTTAAATCTAGCAGTTGAGATACAATTTCAATAGCAGAGCTAACAAAGGTTTGTCTCCATCACACTCATTTTTTTTCTCTGAAGCCTGAGTTATCAGTGCTTAATACACATACTGTGGCATGGATTAAAAATCTTTAGCATTCATGCCCAGAGGATGACAGCAATACTCCCTAGCATGGTCTACGAGGTCCTTTCTGACATGGCTGTTCCTGTATCCCTGGTAACATCTACTACAGCCATATGTAATATTATGCTAATTCATGCTTGTATCATGCTAGTTCATGCCTGAGACTGAGGCCCTTGGTGTTTCTCCTACCTATAACATCCCTTCCTTAGTTCTTAAATGGTTGCTCTTCTATGCACAGCCTGAATTAATTACATCTGCTATATGTTCATAAAGCATTGTTCAAATCTTTATCAAGACCCTCATTATAGTATTCTGTTTTTTTCACTGTTTCCCCAAACAAAACCATGAGTTGTATTTGTCTTCCTTTATTCACTATAATGGTAGCACATGCTTAATAACATTTACTGAATGAATGAAAAAATGAGTGAATTCGAGTTTTTACTCTAAAAGACCAAAATCTGTTACTTAGTAATGATCTAATATCTCCTTAAAAAGCTCTATCAGATGTACAAATCTAATTGTTTCTCCTTTTTGCCTTCAAATATATCCATATCTTTTTTTATGTAATTGGTATAGGGTCTCATTAAGCAGCTGGGACTCAGAGTGATTCTCCTGTTTTTACCCTCTCCAGTGCTGGGATTGTAGATATATGCCATCAGGCCTGGGCTTGGTGGGTTTAGTGTGCCTGGGGGCAGGGTTGGTGCAACATGTGGTGCTGGGGATCGAACCCTGGTCCCTGCGCTTGCCTCAGCAGGTGCTTAGTCCACTGAGTTATTTTGGCAGCCCTAGTAAATCCCTATCTTTATGTACTACTCTTATTTTGCTTTTTGTTTTCTTTTTTGCATTATTTGGAATTGAGCCCAGGGTCTTTGTATTTACATATCCAGTACCCTCTTCATTTTATTCTTTTTTGAGATTGGATCTTGATAAGTTAAATTATTCAAGTTAGGCTTGCATTTATGGTTCTCCTGATTAAGTCTCCCAGAGTGCTGGGATGACAGTCCTGTACCAGCATGCCCAGCTGTTCATTCTCTTGTCATAAAGAAAAAGCTGTCCAGCCAGATGTGGTTGCTCATGCCTACAATTCCAGCACTCAGTGGGCTGAAACAGGAGGCTGAGGCCCTGAGTTCCAGGCCAGCCTGGGCTACATAGTGAGGTCAGCCATTCTCATAAAACTACTGCCAATGAAGATTTCTTTTGCTCAGTCAAACTTTGTGAAAAAGTGGGCATATACTAGCTTTCCCTTTCACTCCTTGACTTCCTTCATCCTGTTTCTGACCCCACCATTGTGCTCCAACATAATCCCGCCACACTGTAAATAACTATTAGTGCGTATTAATTGTATAAATTAATAGATTTCATTGTGAAATTTCTAAACATTTTACCCTTTTATTTTTTAATAGCTGCATACGGTGGCTCCGCCCTATGAATCCATTTCTGAGGCATTTTACCCTGTTGATCAGGATCACTTCTTTGAATACCTCTCTCCTTCCACATATGCACTTGGCTTCCACAACAATAAGTGTGTGGGGGCGAGTTCCTGTTGTTTAAATGGCAGTTTTATTTTTGTTGTGTTATCCTTAAAAGTTGTTTTCCTGTTTCTGTGTCATCTATTCTCTTACTTCTTTTGTGCCCTTAATGAATAATCTTATTCAGTTGAGGCTTCCAATTCCACGTTTAAGGTGATTAAACTCAATTTCTGGATTATAAATTATATTTATACGATCTACAAGAAGTCTTTGCTTTTATATCTCAGAAGAATTTCAAAATAGACAAAAATGAAATTATGTATATATATATTTACTTTCACATATATATTTTTCCTGCTTTACTACATCTACTGGTACTGCTTAGATGAGACAGTAATCTTATCTACCCTAATGGCAAGGTGCATGTTTTACTTGTAATGTATATTACAAAGTCTTCTAATGATCTGAACCATGTGGACAATACAAGTTTCCTAGTTTCCTCCACTGTTTTTTTAAAACACATGGGCTTTGGGGATGATGTATAGTGATTTCCAGACTTTGGAAGCTTGATGATTCTGGCAAAGGCCAGAATTTCCAACTATTCTTCAACATTTCTTGCACATACTGCTAAAAGTTCTGGTTGTGAAAGAGTTGAGTGTCAACGAGTTAAAGAGTTAATTCTCAATAATATTGAGACTAGTCAATGTTAGCAATTTCAGCAATAATTCAATAATGCTGAAATCAATCATGAAATAAAAGGATAAACACCCAATTTGTTTTTTTAAATTTCAGGGCTCTGGCTCACATCAAATTTCTAAAAGGCAACAGATGGAACAACTACCTAGAATGAGAGAGAATCTAATAAAAACGTAAGTTTAGCTATGTCTTTTAAATTATTTTCTTGTAAATGCTACTGACAAAACAGGTGTCTGTTATTTTTTGGCAGGTGACTTTATAGCAACGTAGATCATAAGATAACATAAAGAAGTTTGATTGTGGTCTCTGGTCACTATATACTTTTTTAGATCCTAGAAACATTTTCAATCCTCATACATGGTAAAGATTATTTTTTCAAGTTAAACCAGAGCATTAGTCATTAAAACTATACTTTTGACAACATTATATTACAATTAAAATGTCATTCTCAACTTTTTTAGTGAAGTAATGCAATGTATATTCATTGCAGTAGACACTGAAATAAGTGTAGATGACAGTATAGTTTCCTTACAAATAGAACCAATTTATGATAAGAACTGAAGTTTATGAAGTTATATCTGCCCAGTCTTTCCTGATTCTGTACTAAGTACAGAAGAATTATTCAAATATTCTTTATTTTATATAACCTTATCCTATCTAATGGTAAATATTCATATATTACTTAATACTAAGCATTAAATTGATACATAAGTTAGTTATAAGTAAAAATCCTTTCTTTAAGTACAAGTCAAGGCAAGAAGTCCTCAAGAGATATGCAGTGTAGCATATTTCTTTGCTTAATTGTTAGTATAGGACAGACTAACTAGAATTAAAGATACAGCATTTTGCACAAATTTGTCTAGTCATAGATGATTTATATTCTAATTCACTATCGTTTTGCACTTTCATCTCTGGATAGATGATGTAGTTTAAATTACTAAAGTAATTTCAGTCAAAGGATTTCTCTATAAAATTTTTTATGCTGCTATGTTCAGAGTACCCTATGACCTCTTTCATATTCACTAATTCACCAGAAAGACTTATAGGACTCAGCATGTATTTGTACTGATTGCTAAAATTTATCACAGAAAAGGATACAAACTAAAATTAGCAAGTGAAAAAGCTCAGGGCATAGAATTTGAGGAAACTAGGTTCAAGGTTCTGTAGAACCTTTTAATTCTTTCAGATATGAATTATGACAACAGATGACAGTATATAAAGTTTTATCCACTCAGAAATCTTGTCAAATTCTTAGTACCCAAGATTTTTTTCTTAAATCAGGAGTGGATCACATAGACATTCTCTACTTAGAACCTATCAAATTTCAAACTCCTTGAAGGTAAATAAGTTCAATACGAAACATTCTGTTAATATAAACAGTGTAGACACAAGAAGACATTCTTACTATTTAGATCAAATTTTGTCAATATAGGAAACTCTTTATTAAATTTTTGCATTAGCCAAGGGCTAACCTTACAAATAGACTTTTCTAACAACAAGCTTGCTGTTTCAACTTTCTTCTGAGCCACCACCTTAGTAATTTTTTATTTTTACATTTATAGTCTCTTATTTTAAATCTTTTAAAGAAGTTATCACTTATTCAAATTTGCTTAAATAGTGAAAGATAAAAATATTTTGCAAATGACGCTTCATTGTAATTACATGCTAACACACATATAGTGTCACTACACTGTGTGTCTGTGAAGACTGCATGGTTTTCTGGTGACTACTGTTGTAGGTTGGATCTCTCAGGGCACCAACTCTGAAATAAAGAAGCTTATTACTACAGAGTTCACAGGGTCAACATCTGTAGGGGAAGGAAAATAACCAGGTTTGGGCAGAGAAAAATAGGGCTTTGGTGCAGCTACAGTCTACATAGCAAGCTGATTCATTCATGACCCAAGCACGACTTTGCTTTTTCTGGTTGAATGACCTAGATTCTTATCCCTGTAGAATCTGAGTCCTTGTCTACCACATCCTTTCTAGGCCATGCCTAGTGCCCTTGTCTACTTACTGCCAAAATTTGGCAAGTTACTACTAAAAGACTCCTGAGTAATCACCTGTGTCAGATGCAGTCCTGCTTACCTCCTTATGTGGCGGTCACTGTATATCAGGCTGATGATTAGCTTTTCTGTGGGCCTCTCCATGCCACAGGTCTGAACAGAGTTAGGGAACTGGTACAAAGAGATATGTGACACAGTATAGGATCACTTCTCTGATACAGCTGGTTCTTGTCCTTCAGCAAAGTTCCTGCTTAATCCCAAATCTATTATTTCCATTTTTAATTAAACCCATTGTTGAATACCATGCCAAGAATAGATTGGTATATAATAAATGTTTTGAGTGAATTTCTTGAGTAAATGAATGATCAAACAAATGGACCAAAAAATCCTTTACTGTCTGAAACTATACCCTAAAGCTCATTTCTGTGCACCAAAGACATTTCTGTACAACTTTGTTCTTTCAAAGTAGGCATATGTAATTGACACTACTTTAAAATATTGTTTTTGTAAGTTGCTGATTGAAATCTGGAAGTTAGTACCCTTATTTTATTAATGATTCAAGTTGTCTTAAAACCAAGAGTTGGTGTTGAGCACCTCACAGGAAAGAATATACAAACAGCCAACAGACACATAAGAAAGTACTCAGCACTATTACTCATTAACAGAATATAAATGCAAATCATGTGATACAACCACAAATTTTAAGGATTGATGATTCCAATTGTTGTCAAGTATATCTGGGAATAAATGGCTCATACAGTGCTGGTAGGAGTATAAATTTATACAGCCACTTTGGAATACTGTTTAACATTTAGCTGATCAAAAACCTACTCAGTGACTGAAAACTTATACTCCCTAGTTACATTTCATAGAATGGTGCATGCATTTACAACAAAAGACCTGTACAGTAATGTTTGTGGCAGCTTTATTCATTCACAGTCAAAACTAAAATCAATCTAACTGCTCATCAATGGTAGAATGAATACAATTTGTATATATTTACATGTATATAATATATAAATTATAAAAACAAACTACAGCTTGCATAACATAATGGATAATTTATTGCTTTTAATGGAAGAGGTCAGAAAGGAAAGGAAATATTTCCATTCACATAAACTTCAAAACATTTAAAAGTAAACTGAAACAGCAATGACAAATGTGAAGGAGAAAGGTAATAATAAACGAAGGACATGAAGGTATCTTCTAGTATGATGTCAATATTCTATTTATTAACCTGGGAGTGGTTACTTGAACATTTGCTTTATTACAATTCATAAGCAAGTTTACATTTTGTACATTTTTCTATAAATATTATATATTAAACAATGTTTTATAGATGAAGTATCAGTGACATTTAATGTTTGCATTAGTTGATATTCTCATATATGCTTGTATTCGTCAGCTTTCTGTCTATAACAAAATACCTGAGGGTAATTACTTTATAAAGATAAAAGGTTTCTTTTGGCTTAGAGGTTTGGAGGCTCCAGTCTCTGGTCCCATTGTTTTGGACCTGTGGCATGGCAGTGATAGCGTGTAACAGAGCAAAGTCACCTATGCCACAAGCCTGGGAGTGAGATGATGAGGAAAGGTCTGAACCCTGCTAAGGCTAGCCCTCCAATGACCTGAGGGCTTCCTACAGGCCCTTCCTCCTAAAGGCTCTGCTGTCTCCCAGCAGCACCACTGTGAGGTCAAGCCTTTCGTGCAAGGACCTTGGAGTAACATTCAATATTCAAGGATTGGACTAATGATTTTAGACATTGACTTACACAGTGTAGTGGATACATAAGGGAAATCCCCTTTTCTCTGCAAAATGCTCTCTGGCCATATTTGTGTGAAGAGATTCACCATTCTCTTACTGTGAATGATTGGTCCTGATTCAGCAGAAACCAAGCCAATGGGTGGGTTGGGTGAGTCTGACGGATCGGGAGCAGCTGGACCAATTGCTTCTGGCTGTTGAATTGAGAAAGTACTAAGTATATTATTTAGTAGCAAGGGGGGGGGAATATAGTCTTTAGAGGCCTGGAATAAAAGTATCTGTGGAAAATTAATTTTAGGACTCATTAAGAGAGATTGTTAGACAAACCTGGTTTTGATTTTTAAAAAGCAGAGTAAAACAAACACAACCAACATGACCAACAATAAGGGGAGAATTCAATAGCTTGTAATATTATAGGACTGAAAAATTAGATTCTAGGAGCATATATAAATAGGTAGAAAAATATTTAGTCATATAGTAAAAAGTACAAAATAGTTTGGGATTATAGATGGTTTTGATTTACACATTTTAGTATTTTCTATAGGAATATGTATAATTTGAAATGATTTATTTACCTGGATGATAAGCGAATACTGACTGAAAAAATAAAATAAAATCAGATTTAATTATATTAAGAGAAAAATAAAACAAATCCATCCTGTAGGTATCTTATGGAACCTCCAAGTCAAAATAACAGTGTAAATGCTTATAACTAATAAGAGTATTTTTAAAAGTGATGAAAAGGTGGAAGATAAAGATTTGGACTAATTTTGGAGCAGCTAGACAAATAAATTTTGCCTCTACCAGGTACTATTTAATGTGCCTTCAGAGGATATAGTCTCAAACTCATTCTACTTAGCTGTAAAATAAAGATGATGAAACCCAAGTGAATTGTTGATAGGAAAATTCCAAGTTTTTGAAAAACCTCTAGTTCAATGAACTTTAGCTATAATCATTACTGTTCAATATATCATATACCTTTATTGGGTATAAGTAATTGGCAAAGTAGCAAAATATTTAAAAAGCACATGACAATTTAAACTGCAAGTGGAAAATCTATAATACTTTTATATAACATTACAAGGAATTTAGCAGCTCTCATTTAATTAAAAACCACAATACTCAGTCTAAAATGGTTTCCAAACTTTATTGACAGTGACTGATCTCATACTATGACCCATTATGTTCACACATATGTTTACATATAACTAAAACAATTCATTTGTGTGTGTGTGACTGAACTACACCAGTTTTTAATATAGCACAGTTTTTCCAGTCATCAGTTGATGGACACTTGGCTTTTCTATACCTTTTCAGTATTATAAATATGCTGCTATGGATATTCCTGCAGAAATGTGTTTATGTTTTGGATATATGTCTGCACATACAACGTCCCAGTCAATACCATTCTGTTTATCTTTTTGAGGGATTGCCAAACTGTTCTCTAAAGTGGCAAAGTGGCTCTACAATTTGTATTCCAGCAAGCAATGTATTAGGATTCCCAATCCACATCCTTGTTTATATATATACATATAAAATAAAGATGATGAAACCCAAGTAGAATGGTTGATACAAAAATGAATATATATATATATATATATATATATATATATATATATTTCATAGGTCTCTGAAGCTATTCATTTTCTATATTCTTTGTTGTCTTTTGCTCAAATGGAATAATTTTAGTTTCAACTTTACTGATTCTTCTGCCTGCTCTCATCTGGTGCTAAATATCTTTTACTGAAGGCTTCAATCGCTTATTTTAGTTTTCAATCCAGAATGTCTATTTGGTTCTTTTTAAGAGTAATTTATAGGGCCAGCCAAATAGCTCAGCAGATTAAAGCCCTGCAAGTAGGCACAGGAGCCAGGGGTTCAATCCCTAGCCTGTCCCGCCAGCCTCCCCCCTGGGGTGCACTGAGACTGCAAATGAGACTGGGCTTGATGGCGTACACTTGTAATCCCAGCTCTTGGGAGGCTGTAAACAGGAGAATCACAATGAGTCTGATCTAGTAGTGAGACCCTGACCACCCTGTAGACCCTTTCCTAAAATACAGGGAAAAAAATAATTTATATCTCTTAATATTGATATTATTTATGTGGCAAAATATTCTCATATTTTCCTCCAGTTCTTTAGATATGGTCTTAGGTTTTTTGAATGTATTTTAAATAATAAATTTAAAGTCTTGGTCTAACATCTAACATCTGAACTTCCTATTGCTTACCTTTTTTCTTATGACGAGCCATACTTTCTTGACTCTTTATATGACTTGTAATATTTTCTGTTGTTAAAAACTGAACATGGTTTAAATAATATCATGTAGCCACTCTCCTATCATTTGTTTCATTTTCAGGGCTGGATAAAATGAATGCAGTACTTTTGTCTAGTATTTTGCGGGGTCTTGTTTGTGTTTTGCATTGTCTGCGAGTGAGCCCCAAGTGCTTGCACTAAATTACAACCCCAGCCCTCTTTCTACTTTCATTTTGAGACAGGGTCTCACTGGTAATTTAGTGACCTAGACTGAGCTTGAATGTATGCCCTCCTGCCCAACCTCCCAGAGTTCTGGGATTATAAGCATGTGCCACTATCAGTAACTTTCATGAAATCATTCTGTAAAGTCTGAATTCTTTGCCAAATGTGGTCACTAAAGTCTCTAGTGAGTTAGCTAGGTAGCCAGCTAATGACTGAACAGAGATTGTTAAATACATGAAATCACTAAACCTTCCCAGATTTTCTTAGGAACTCAGTTATATATTTGGGCATGCCTTCAACAGGCAAATTACAATTCTACTTTAATCTTCATTTCTGGCTTCTGCAGTGCCTCTAGGTTAGCTAGAGCCAAGAACTTAGGGCCTTCCTAAGTCTTTCCCAAGGAGGCACTCAGCTCTATGCAGAAAGTTATGTATGTGTTGGACTCTATTAGTGCTTATTTTCTAGCTTTTCTCTTTTAAGCTTCCTATTTTCCCCTCTTTGGTCTCTACTATTATTTATGAACTCAGGTAGCTCAGAAGTTAAACCATAGCTTTTAATTGTTGTATCAAATGCCCTGAGAGGAGAAACTTATCACTTTGTTTTGCTGTTTTTTGTTGTTTTTTTTCTTTCTTTCTTTCTTTTGTATTTTTAGGGAAGGGTCTACAGAGTGTTCAGGGTCTCACTACTAGATCCTACTCATAGTGATCCACCTGTTTACAGCCTCCCAAGAGCTGGGATTGCAGGTGTGCACCACCACACCCAGTCTTTATTGCCATCTCAGCACGCCCTGGGGGGCAGGGCTGGCACAGCAGGCCTACATATTGAACCCCAGGCCCCTGTGGTTAAGGTTAATCTGTTTAATCTGCTGAGCTATTTGGCCGGCCCAAACACATCACTTTGGGTCGTTTCTAACTTTAGTTTTATAAGTGGGTCTTTTAGGTAATCACTATTCTGCTTTAATGATGAAAACTTCCTGGGAATGTATGAGGCTTCAAAGGAATTTCAATCCCATTCTGTTCATTATGGGTATCTGTCAGGTGGCATAGTTTTGGGGCTGTTTTCAAGGCTATTGTGGAGCTATGGAAGAAAGTGAAAAGGAGCAGTAGGTAGGAATATAGCAAGTTAAAAATGTCACATAGTTCTATTTCTTTTCATTTGACTACCTGTTATATTTTTAAGTTTTATTTTGCCTTTTGGGTTTTTACACTACTTTTTTACACTGTGGAGACAATATGATATTTACACATGTGGGTCTAGTTTATTTCACTAATGAGTATAGCCTCTAGTTGCATTCACTTACCTGTGAAGGCTTTGAGTTTGTTTTTCTTTATAGCTGAGTAATACTCGATTGTGTAAAAACACCACATCTTTTCATCCGTTCCTCAGGTGATGGGCATTTGATTGTCTCCAAGATTTGGCTATCACAAATTGTGCTGCTATAAACATGGGCACGCATATATCACTATGGTATGAAGCTTTCAGTTATTTTGGGAAAATACCCATAAGGGGAATAGCTAGATTGCATGGTATTTCCAGTCCTAATTTTTTGAGGAGTCTCCACATTGATTTCCTTAGTGGTTGTACCAGTCTACATTCCCACCAGCAGTACAGAAATTGATTTCTGTATTGTAGCCATTCTTTGTGGGGTGAGATGGTATCTCAACAAAGAGGAAAGGAAAAAAGATCAGAAAAAAAGATGGGGAGAAAAAATGTTGCAAGTATATATACAGGATGGCTGGGAGATTGTAATGAGAATTTCCATCAGTTTTATGAAAATAGTTAATGTGTAGAATTTTCACCTGGATTAACTCTGTATACTGATATCTGCATCAAAGTAACTACATCAAGGACATCAATGTGTAATACAAAAGCCATGCTTGGTTGCCTGTCATCTTGATCTTCTAATTGTGTACCATTTCTAATGTCATAGCAATTGTTACTATACTCTCTTCAAAATAAAATTTTAAAAAAGGTAAGAGAAGGAACAAAAGAGACAAGAACAAAAATAAAGGTTTTTTGAAAGCAAGTAGTAATAGTCAATCATATGTCCAATTTTATATAACTGTATCTATTAACCTGAACAACAGATTTGATGATAAAACTAGATAATGTATCAACCATTGATAATCAACTATTCTTGTTTTGAAAATCTGTAACATATATATTGTTGTATGTTACCACTTTCTGTCTTTGTTTTTGACTTTTAAACATTTATTTATTTATTTATTTATTTAGAGAGACAGAGAGAGAGAGAGAGAG
>NDGM011046184.1:0-10349 GCA_002564305.1 Octomys mimax | reverse complement strand
AGAAAAAAATCCCAAATATGGGGAAACAATCTAACATTCAGGTAATCGACGCATATAGAACTCCAAATAATATCCACCCAATTAGAACCATACCCAGGCATATAATAATAAAGATCCCTGAAATTTAGCACAATAACAGCATACTAAAAGCTGCTAGAGAATAGAAACAGATCACAATAAAAGGAAAACTCATCAGAATAATGGCAGATTTCTCTTCATGAACTATCAAGTCAAGAAGACCACAGGGTAAAGTTCTTCAAGTCTTGCAAGAAAACATATTCCAATTCAGACTGATATACCCTGCAAAACTCTCAGGTTTAATGCAGAAGGAAAATATTTCCATAACAAAGGACAACTAAAGAAATTCATGACAATCAAACCAACCCTACACAGAGTACTAAAAGGCATTTTAAAAGGGATCAAAATGATCACAATTACAAAGATGACAACAAAAGAACCCACCAAACAGGGAAAACAAACACAGGAGAAAAGTAGGGACACAACAAGAAAATAACATGACAGTATCACCAATGCATGTTGATTATAACCACCCTTGCAAATGGACTCAATTGCCCAATTAAAAGAAATAGATTGGCAGAGTGGATGATAAAACAAAATCCAACAATATGCTGTAGATGGGAAACACATTAATTCATAAAGAAATCAATAGGCTGAGAGTCAAAGGATGGAAAACAATATTACATGCTCCCAGGAGCTCAGAAAAAGGTAGTGGTATCCTGTTCACAGACAAACTGAACTTCAAACCAAGAATGACCAAATGAGATGAAGAAGGTCACTACATTCTGGTTAGGGGAAAACTACTAGAGGAAAAGATAACAGTCATAAAGTTGAGTGAATCAAACATGGGAATAGCCAACTATATAAGTCAAATATTTATGAACATGAAAAATCTCATATTCAATATCACAATATTAACAGGAGTCCTTAATGCCTCTTTATCTGAGAAACATAGGTCAAGAAGACAAAACATTAGCAAAGATGTACCAGAAATAAACCAAACCTTTGAAGAATTGGGCTTATTGGACATGTACAGATTGTTCCACCCAACAACATATGAATACATACTCTTTTTACATGGGATGTTCTCTACTTACTAGTCCATAGATCGTGCTTAGGGAAATGCAAGAAGAAATAAATTATCCCAAGCATATTATCTGATCACAGTGCAATGAAACAGGAAATGAATGACAAAAGAAACCACAAACCCCACCAAAACATGTAGAAGTTAAATAACACCCTGCTCAGCAACCAATGGATTACAGATGAAATCAAGCAACAAATTAAACAATATCTATAATCCAAAGAAAACTCAACACAATTTACAGGTATTTTGGGATTCAATGAACGCAGTTCACACAAAAAGTTTATAGTGGTGAACACCCACATTAGGAAAATAGAACAAGAACAAAGAAATACCCTAATGCTGCACCTCAAGCTTTTAGAAAAAGACCAAACCAAGCATAAAACCCAAAGACACAGGAAATTATAAATATTAAAGCAGAAATTAATGTAATTGAGAAAAAAATACCAAAAATTAATGAATCAAAGAGCTGGTTCCTTGAAAGATGAAATAAGATTGATAAATCCTAAGTCTACCTTCTCAAAAATAAGAAAGAAAAAATTCAAATTCAAACAATAAAGAATGAAAAGGGAGAAATTACTAAAGATATTGTGGAAATTCAGAATACCATCAATAGCTACCTTGAAAATTTTGCTCACACAGAATCAAAGACACAGGAAAACTGAATCAAGAAGATTTAAAAACTGTATAATCCAATGTCAGCCAGTGAAATTAAAAATGTAATAAAAAATAAAACTTACCAACAAAGAATGACTCAGGTTCTGATGTATTCACATCTGAATTCTGCAAGAAATTTAGAGAATATATAATCCCAATACATCTCAAATTCTTCAATGAAAGTGAAAAGAAAGAAATACTCCCGAAATCATTCCTGCAGACAAGTATTGTACTGATACCAAAACTGGAGAAAGATTCAAACAAAAACAGAATTACAAACAAAAACAGAATTACAAGCCAATCTCCCTCATGAGCACAGACACAAAAATTTTCAATAAATTACTAGCAAATACAACACAGCAAATTATAAAGAAGTTTATACACCATGATGAGGTAAAACTTATCACAGGCAGGCAAGGATTTTTCAATATATGCAAATCCATAGATGTTATCTACTATATTAATAGAGACAAAATAAAAACCACATGGTCATATTAATAGATGAAGAAAAGGCTTTTGACAAAGTCTAACACTCATTCATGATCAAAGATCTATTGAAAATTGCAATAGATGGCCTATATCTCAACCCAATAAAAGCCATCTATGACAATCCAACAGCCAACATCACTCTGAAAGCAGAAAATCAGAAGGCTTTTACTCTATAGTCAGGTACCAGACAAGGCTGTTCTCTATTACCACTCCAATTCAATATAGTGCTTGAATCATTAGCTAAAGCCATTAAAGTAAATAATTTAGCTTTTACATTATTTACACTCATGTTCTTGAGAAAATCTGAAAATGAAATAAGATCAATCTGTGTGGCCTAGGATTAGAGGGAGGGAGGTGTGTGTTTTCCATTGTTCTTGTTTGTCTTTTATATACTTTCATAGTTCTTCTGTTCATCAATGGTATAAGTGCATCCGCAAAGGTGGAGCACACAGAGTGAAAAAAGGAATAACAATAGTTAAATAAGAAGTTAAACAATCATTATTTGCAGAAGATATGATATTCTGCTTTGGAGACCCAAAAAATTCCACAGGAACTTCTAGAATTAATAACAAAATTCAGTAGCATTACAGGATACAAAGTGAATTCCTCACAATCAAATAACATTCCTCTACATGGATAACAAACTCACTAAGAGAGAAATTAGAAAAAAAATAACCTTCTCAATAGCATCCCCAAAAATGAAATACATAGGAACTATCCTAAGAAGTGAAGGAAAAGAACTATACAATGACAATTACAATACTCTAGAAAAAAAGATTGAAGAGGATTTCAGGGAATAGTATTTCCTTTTAGATAAGAAGAACCAATATTGTAAAAATGACCATATTCCCAAAATTGTTATATAATTTTAATGCAATCCTTATCAAAATAACATCAGTGTACCGCACAGAGTTAGAGAGAACATTCCAAAAATTTATTTGGAGACACAGAATACTTTAGAATGAAACACTAGAATGACACATTTTCTCCTTTATGTAATCTCTTTAGTGAAACAGCTTAATTAAATCACATAGCATGGGTAAGGACTAAATTCACAACATTTGAGATGTGGAGTAAATTGGTATTTCTGCCTGTTTAACATATAAGAATGAAAAATTCAAATTGCCTAACACAGTATGAGAGAGACTTAAAGAGTCACAGGTTGAAAGAAAAACATTAGATGGAGAAAACTTGGGAATTTTGTTTTGTACATTAAATTCCATTCAGAATAAGACACATTTATAACTCTTAAATTATATAAACTCATGTTCTCGAGAAAATCTGAGAATGAAATAAATTCAGTTTGTGTGGCATAGGATTAGAAGGAAGAAGGTATGTGTATACTATTGTTCTTGTTGGACTTTTCTATCCTTTGACAGTTCCACAGTTCAAAAATTGCATAAGTGCATCCGCAAAGGTGGAACACACTCAAGGTCCTGGGTTTCCATCTCTATCCCACTGGTCATTGATTAAGTGTCTTTAGAAAAGCCATCCATGCTACCTGATCACTGCATGTCCCATCTGGGAAAAGAAATACTAGGCCATCTCAGTTACTCTTCTTTTGCTTCTGGAGGTTTCAGTCCATACAAATCTGACTTCAAGGCAGACTTGCACATGACAGAATGCAGCAATTCATGCCTGTGGAATACACCAAAAGAGCAAGAGCAAATGGGAAGGGTAGTGGCAACAATGGCAACAGAAAGCAAGTCTGTCTCCCTCAAGTTTCATTCAGGCTATCCACACCGGATGGGTGCAGTATTCACACCCATAATCCCAGAAGCACTCACACCCATAATCCTGGTGATCATGAGTTAATCACAAAATCTAGAAGTCTGCCCCATGACTGCGTGAGGCTTTGAGGGGACTGAAACATCCACAAACTATGATCTAAATAAACCTTTCCTTCTCTCACTTTGGGTGTTGGGTATTTGTACCTGGAAAGAGAGAAGAGTAACTGAGACAGAATTTGGTGGGAGGAGTGGGGTCATTGCTTTGACTAATTGACCATGTGGCTTACAAGCTTTTGGGAATGGCTTATAAGAAGAGATAGGGAAGTTTTGGATGCATCACCTACATATCCCAGAGAAGTGCTAAAACAGCTTTGGCCATCCTGTTTGGGAGATCCTGGTCTGAGCTTTAAAGAACAGAAGGCTGATAGAAATCCTGCCTGTAAAGACCAGGCTGGGGAGGTTTCTTCTGGGAAGAAGTACTACATTGGTTGGTGGACTCCAGATGATGTGTGTTTTGACTTCGGCTTGGCAGAAAGTTTGTCTGCCTTTTGCTCAGGTCCAGAGAGACTTTGCCCGACACTAAGATTAAGCATAGAGGACTGAATAATTTTTCAAAATAAATCTCAAATCAGTTGAATGTTGAAGCATCAGCATGGATATGGTTGGGGACTTTCATTACAATTCATGTTATGAATCAAGAGCAAAGACCCCAGCAGAATGATTTAAAATGTGAATTTAGCTGGAAAGAAAGCTCCAATAAAGCTGTCATCTGCAAAGAAAGAGCTGAGCGGATCTCCATTGCTGAAAAGGAATAAGGGAATGGAAAGGATGGCCCGAGAGCAACACTGGAGTTGGCAGGTCTCCGCCGTTTGAAGCCTCAGAATTGCAAGGGTAAATGATTTTGGCTTTAGGGGAAAGACTGAGAGCCCCATGTTCCAGAATGGTGGTAGGGGCCACCCCAGGATCCAAAATGCCTCCAGCATAGAGAGCTTGTTCCTTAGAATCAAGGTGAGAGTGCTCAGCAATCCAAGCACTTGACCCCTATGTCCAAGAGAGAAGGAAAACTGGCTACTGCTCCAGCTCCCAGGAACCTTGGCATCATCCATGCGGAGCTGGTTTTAGGAACAATGCAGGAGTTCAGAGGTTAAGAAGGCTTCCACCTCTTCAGAAGAAAGCCTGCAAAGCCAGGCAGTGTGCACTTGAGAGAGCAGTGTGTAAAGTTGGGAGGGAGAGGCCTATTCACTGGAAACCCCAGAAGTTTAGGAAAGCCAGGAATGTGGATCATCTAAGGGAAACTGCAAGGAAGGAGCAAAACTGTCTTAAGAGAGAATAAATGGGACCTGAAAGCACCAGAAATGCCATCATAGTGGAGCCAAATGGAGCTCACAATTTGCCACAGATTGCTTTGTGTGTTCCCCATGAAACTTCAGATTGTAATATTGGCCCTGCTGGATTTTTGACTTCTGTTGATCCCAATGCTTTGTATTCTCCTATTGTTTGTACCTTTTGGAATGGTGATGTTTGTCTTGTGCCATTTTTGTTGCTAGACCCATTTGCTCTCACTCTCTTGCTTTTTGCTGCCACCATGAAGGGTTGCTCCCTACCATGGGCTGCTCATCTTGGAGCCAGTTGAGTACAGACTGAAACCTCCAGTAACTGGGAGCTAAATAAACCTTTCCTTCCTTCATGTGAGAGTCAGGTATTTGCCTCAGCAATGAGAGAAGAGTAACTGAGATATATGATGGAATGTCCTGAAGATTAATAGATGACACTCAGTGAAGAGCGCAATATGTTTAGAGGGCAGTTCACTGAGCTCTGGTTCATGGACTCCGTGGATGTTAGGATGAGTACTAGAAATGACATCACTAATCAGATGGGTTTTTCAATTGCAGGCTATCAGCATTAGCTTTAGAATTAACAGTCCCCTCACTACACACCAAAGAGCTTTCTACACAGTTTTGCATCCATTCACATAAGCCATTAGAAAGTTAAATGAGGCCAGAGAAAATGAGCACAACACATTTAGTCAGGGTTTTCCTTGTGCTCCATTTTGATAGCTTCCAATAACTAAATACTAAAAAGTAAGTTGTGACTGCAAAGAACAGAAAATCAGCATCTCACCATTCTGGAAGCAAGACACAGAGTAAGAGTCCCTGAAGCAAGACAAAAGGCACTAAAATGGAGCCTCCTCCTGGAGCTTCTGTGGAAGAATCCACCACCCATGGCAGCCCCAGACTGTGGTTGCATTTCTTAGTCCCTGTTTAGTGGTTGGTAGGGGCTGGTGCCTCATTGACACTGCAAAGCCCCATGCAGTCCGAGGTGTGGCTTTTGCAGAGGTGGCCGGATCTAGAATGTGTGACACTTATTAAGGGCATGAGTGCCATCCACCCTATTCACCTTAGATAAAATATAAGGGGCAAGCAGACGTCGTGAAGGTCCTTCCTCTGCTAGTTCTCTACCTTCGCCTGACCTGAACTCTCTCTCCAGTCAAATATACACTAAGGCTTGTACACACTGCGAGGAAAATAGACTGCCTTGCTTGATTTGGGGTGACAGATAGCTTGTCTCAGCAGCCACAAAATAGAACCTAGTACCAGGAGTAGGACTATTGCTATGAAAACACATCGCTATGTGGATCTAGAACATTTAGAAAGGGCTGCCGGGAAGTGGAAGAATTAATAAAGATTTCTTAATTAGCTGAAAAAATAGAGATACATGACATGAGACAGTACTTGGTGAGAGATTCTCGTAACAGCTCAAAAATCCAAACTATTGTTAAGAAATATTGCCTGTGAACACCAGATTTGAGGTTTCAGCTCAAAAAAAAAAAAAAAAAAAAAAAGATTACCTTGGTTGCCAGCCTCCTGCTTGATAGAAAGTTCATCTGTATTTTGTTTGTATCCAAATAGTTTGCCTGAGACTGGCATTAAGGGTGACAGACTAATTGATCTGGACAAAAAAATTGTGAGACAGTCTAACGCGAAGGCAGTGGTGTGCTTACTGTTGGAGGCGATCAACGAGACTGATGTCACTAATCAAAAGCAAAGAGCCCAGCAAGTTGATTTAAAACGTTTTGAGTTTGGCCAAGTCAAAATCTCTTGGAAAGTTTGAGTCTGCAATGATACAGGAAAAGAGATTTTAACTGATAGGAAAATAAGTGACATGAGGGCATCTCTGAGAACAGCAGGACTACACTCTTTGAATTCGCAAAATTATGAAAATAAAAGTCTTTGCATTGAAGATATTCACAGTGCACCATATTCCATTATGTTCAAGGCATAAGAAGTTCCTTCCTCCACACTTAGCTCACGGCCCCCTACACCTAAAGAAAATGTTTGCTTCAGAGCCAGCTGGCTGTAGACCGTCAGTCCTCCAAGTGGTGCTGGCTGTATCAGAGAATGAAGGGACTGGGGGTCTAATGAGGCTTCCACCCAGATCTCAAAAAGAAAAGAGCCTGGAAAGGTTCATGCAGGCCAGTGGAGTGAGTGCGCCAGTGCTGGAGAGAAGGGGTGGGCGCACAGAGACAGAGCAGCTGGTGCTGGTCCCTGTGGCGTGCAGCCGGCTCCTTCGTACTTATGATCACCTGGTGACACACACAGAGGCTGCCCCTGCCCAAGGTCAGACACAGGGCATTGCATAATCAAGCTCTTTCGGTCACAAAGCTGGGAGTTAAAGATTCCCCTTTTCTTCATTCAATAGTCAGTTCCAGTTATTTTGTCCTGATAAAGAAAGAAAAGGATAGTTTATTTTAAAATGTATGTGCTCACTTGACGGCATCATGTTTTATTTTATGCTTTTTCACACTGAACAGGAGCAGATGAATCCAGAGGCCCTTCCACTGCCTAAGTGCCCACTTTCCTTCCAGGGTCTCCGTGTCAGGAAGTGTCATGATCCCAGGCTGTTCCTGTGGGGCCCAGGCCTGGGCCACCCATTGCAGACACTGATCCCTTCCTTGGGCCTGGGGACACAAAGCCCCGGTTGCCAGGGAGATAAGTGCTTGTTCTGGGAAGCAGAGGGAGACAATGCTGTGTCCACAGCTTGGCGAGGGTGGGGTTTCCCTTGCTGCTCCTTCAGGGGCATCACAGCAGGATGTTCAAAGCACAAGAATCCCACAATGCCTGGCAGCCTCGTCTCTAAAAGTCACACGGGGGCCTCTCTGCACAGCTTTCCTGGTTCAAATGGCTGCTGTGGTCCTGCTGCACCTGTTGGACCTTTGCTGCATGTGTGACGGTTTAATATTTGCTTTTATTGTTTCCGACTTTTAAAGAACCACGATTTCTAGACAACGGCCTTCCGTGAACACCCTTGGATTAGACACAGATGGGCGGGTCAACGCAGGCCAGATGTGTGCACTGAGGGTCCCACTCTGACTGCTCTCACAGCCAAGATGGAGGAAGGAGAAGCTGCCGTAGTGCAGTCAGAGCAGAAGTAGTAACAAAACTGAAGTGTGCAGTCCATGATGCAGCGATCACTACAGGTGTGCAAAGGGGAGGACAGGGGAGGGTGTGAGGTAGAGACAGCGCTTCACCAGCACCTGTTCCACTCAGATGACCTGCAGCACTCACAGCGCCCCTTCTAGTTCTCGAAGAGCTGGGAGTGGTCACTGTCCAAGGAGCGATGGAGTGAGGGGCCCAGGACCTGAGAGCAACTCAGTAAGGGACAGCAAGTGTGACATCTGTCCAGGGCCTGGGCTGGCATCATACCCAGGGACAGCATGAGTGACAGGATATCTGCCGACAGGTCTGAGCTCTCCTGCTACCAGGATGGAGCACTGATGACACTCGCTGCTCATCAGGGATGGTGACAGCTCTGGACACAGCCAGTGGGTTATATGCGTAATCACCTGGAGATGCCCTCTGTTATTCAAGTTGGAATCTAACCTCAGTATCTGCAAGTTCTAATGACAAGCTGGGCATGGAGTTCTATGTCTGTGGTCCTATAAGTCTGGAGTCCACATAAGGAGGGTCACAGTTTAAATCCCAGCCTCAGAAATTTTTTTGACATGGGTCTCAACGTAATAATATTTGTTTTGTTTTGTTTTGTCAGAGATGGGTGTTCCAGTGCAGTTAGAGAAGCTATATTTGGAGAAGCCTTTAAAGGCCCTTTCCATACTTGATGACAGACCAAAGACTGTAGGTACTTGCATTCAGCAAAATAACCCAATATACTCCAATAGTCCATAATAGTAGTGAGTTACCAGCACAGCTGGCAACTGTCCGAAGGTGTTGA
This sequence comes from Octomys mimax, assembly GCA_002564305.1. Lineage (NCBI taxonomy): Eukaryota > Metazoa > Chordata > Mammalia > Rodentia > Octodontidae > Octomys > Octomys mimax. The sequence goes on along the minus strand of NDGM011046184.1, from coordinate 1,142 downwards.
CTTGAGCCTTTTCCAGCTCAGCATATTAATATAGCTTTATTTTTTATACCTCATGGTTAAACTTTTCTGCTGGATGGTTAAGACCAAGTTAAAGCATATATAACTAAACATGTAACTTTTGCAATGTGACCAAAAGAGGAATATAAATACAGAACCGTTTTGTTGTCAAAAAATATATACCCGTATGTATATACAAGGTAGTCAAGATAGATATACAGCTACTTTCTCTCAGTTCATTGAGAAGAAAAGTTTGTACAATATTGTTTATACAAGATATCATGTCTGCATCCTGTCCTCTGAATAAGTAATACAAAGACAACAGTATGCAATGTGATAATTATTGTAACTGTCCTACTAACCTGTTTTGAAACTGTTTCATTGCTATTTTATCTTTTTTTCTCATTGAAATGAATAAAAAATAATACTTTTTTTTCAAAGGGAAGTTCTGGTGTGCATATAGGTCAGTGGTAGACAGCTTGCCTAACACACGTGAGCCACTGATGTCAACTTCTGCTACTCTAAATCAGTGCAGGGGACTTCTCACTTACTCTTCTTTTACTCTTATCAGAAAGCAAAATAGATGAGCAGGTTCATCTTCAAAACATTGTATTCAATGAAAATGCACAAGGAAGAAGCCTTGAGTCTTCTCCCTCAGGGGAGAGCCAGCAGCAGGAAGAAGAGGAAACCTGCCTCCCCATGACCACGGAGCAGCTCCTGGAGCTGGTCCTGTGGGGAACAGCAGCCGTGCTCCGCCCTCCAGCACGCACTTTCATACAGGACTGAGTGAAACACAACCAAACACCCTCTACTTCACCTTCCTAACCCTGGATGTACTCATTCCTATCCACTGCCATGGGATGAAACTTCTTCTCTTTTAGCAAACTAAGACTGGCTTGCACTATTTGTGGAGAGTTGCTGGTGCAAAAGTGAGTACTATAATCTGTGTTTTGGGCCCTTTTTCTAATTTCCAGCTTCTGAAATTTCAAAGATTTCATGTTCCTAATAGCACAGATAATTTGAGCAAAGTAATGTGTGTTAGCATTGAAATCTTCCATTTTCTGCAGACTCATAAAAGCCTGCTGGCTGACTCAGACCTGAGGTTTGCAATAACTGTCCTCTGACACTGTCCCTGAGGATGACCC
>NDGM011046173.1:0-12218 GCA_002564305.1 Octomys mimax | reverse complement strand
TGGAACCAGGGATTGAACTCAGGCCCTTGCGCTTGCCAGGCAAGTGCTTATTCCACTGAGCCAATTCCCCCGCACCCATAAAAATCTCAACTTTATTTTCCAATATATTCCTCCAAGCAAGTATATGTTTGCATAAAAAATTGGGAGCAAAGAAAGAATGGAAATCATACCCTGCATTAGGAACAATTTGATTGGCACAATGCCTCTGACAAATAGAATGGGCAGATGCCTATTGACTGACTTCACAATTTTGAGATGTAAGCAGGATCGAAATATTTACGTAAAAAAAATTCTTGAAAAAACTGTATACAGTTCACTCAAATTATATTATGTAACATTTTCCTGGCTGGCAGGAGTAGAATGTATTGTCCATTTCACAAATACATTAAACTTTTGCTGTAATATTGAAACCAAATGTCTCACTAAGAAAATGCTATACAACATTAATGAGATCTTTAATTATAGTTTTGACTCCTTATAATTGTTTACTGGTCATTTCTCTTACAATATAAACTTTGCTAAGCTATTTGATTTTATTTATCTTCTGCTGAGGCTCTTTTGGTTTTAAGATATTAATTATATAGCCTAAATTATCATTTTAATTGTCCTGATCTTTTAAAATATATTTGCATATTGATTTTCTCTATTGTTTTTCTAATTATATGAACTAGCCCTACAGGAATGAAATTGCACAATTGTTATGGCATTTCTTTGCATTGTAACAGATCCAACAACTTTCTCAATCTTTGTCTCTAGTGGAATTCTCTGTTGATTTGCCAGTAAGATCTTTTCATCTTTCTTCCAGAAGAATTCACTTCTCCCTCTAGGATAAGAGTTTGAGTAAAACACTGATACTCTCCTTTCCTTTGATCCCATATGTCATATCTTTTTGTGACACATCTGTTTACCACTTCAAATATTATAGAAATACTTAGTTTAGTCATAAGAGTGCTGAATCTCACTACAGGGGACATGCTATAATTAGACAAAAGCAATGAAAAACAATTTGACCTAAGGAATCAGGCACTTCTGCCCAGGGCAAAGAGTTTTATGTAGAAAACAATAAGGGCCAATACTGCTGGTGGAAGTGTAGAGCAGTGAAGCCCAGGAGCACTCATCAGAGGACTTCAGCCTACTTCTCCCCTGAGGATGGTATTCAGAATTTCTCACCGAAGTCATTGAACTTTAGGGCAGGAGCTTCCTCTACCTACTTCATTTTGCAAGCAAAAACACTTGATTCTCCAAAGTTCACATAAAGTATTTCTTTTCTCCTACTTCTCAATAGTCTACATACATACATGAAAATTTATGATTATCCCTTCTTTCCTAAAATATTTCCTGTTTTAAAATATTTCTGAAAATCTAAAACTTAAAGCTTTTAGTATCTTCTCTGAAAGGCAGAAGAAACTTTTGAATGAATATTTCTGAGAATTTAAGACATTCTTCACTCCCTAAGACAGTCCTGTAAGTCAACTCTTGGTTATTTTCAATTTTTAGACAAGGACTCTGAGGCATGAAATGAGTCAAAACAAGGCTTTTCGGCTCCAACTTCTATGACAGTCACAGTGAACCTTTTACAGACCAAGCGCCAAACTGCAATCCAAAGCACACTTACATATCACACATTGCCAACATTCCAATTAAACCCAAATATTGGGAATTTAGTTAAGAAAAAGCAACTCCACATTAACATCTTTTCTCTCAATAAAAAAAGAAATACACTTGGCATAGTGCCACTGCCACTGCCCAATGCCCTGAACCACCTTAAGGTGCTAACCATTTACATAGCGTACAAATGTATTAGCTGTCAGCATTCCAGTAGGAATAGGTGTGATCGCCAAACCAAACCGAACGTGCACAATCACTCTCCTAAAATAGGAATTCAAGACATTTTATGGAGCAAGCCAGGCCATGTAAAAAGTAGAAGATTTATAGTATTAAAAATACCAAATCTTTTCTTACTATATGAAAGCTAATTTTAAAATATTCTCTGCTGGTAATACTGTATGAGTTTAGGCAAGCTGACTTTCTGTTAAATTAAATGTTGGTGCTGTTCAGTAGGATTTGATCAGAAATATTCTGACATATATATATATATATATCCATTATTTGTTAACTTCATTCATAAATCCATAATGAAATAAAAGATATTTGATATAGAGTCATGTTCTAAAAGCAACAAAAAAAGCAAAAGTTTGAGGGAAATAGGTTTTATAATAAATCTGCCCTGAATAAAAAGATAATTCTGGAATGATTCTGTTATTAAAATTAATTTAAAAATTAGAAATGTAATTAAAAGTTAAGACATTAGTGTGGTAGAAAAATATTTAAGAAATTTTGTCAATTTATATTATGTAAAGAGATTTATATAACATAACAACTTAATTTACCTAAAAGAAATCTGCTGCCAAAATGTCTTTCCAATGTCATGGGGTTTGATCAGTCAGTTTATAAAAGCAATTTGAAAATCATGTCCCTGATTAACTAAGCTTCCCAGAAATTTCAAATATATTATGCATCAAACAACTTGCCAGCATCACGTGATTCCTTTCAAAATGAGTTCATAGAGCTATTTAAGTGAAGATGTGGTAAGTCTGGAGGTTCCTGTTGTACTTCACTTGTATCAAGTATTCCTCACTATATTTCTTGCTTATAATGATACAATATAATTTTAAAAATATTTATTCTACATTTTTGTCTCTTGTATGAAAGATAATAACCAATACTGTAGATTTAATAATTAAGAACACTCTAAGTTACAAAATAATTTCTGACATAATTTATATCAAGTCAGTTTGTCTACTGCTATTAAAATTTATGAGTTGGTGATGGGAATTTCCTAGCACTCATGAGGTACTGACCTTCTTCCTCTGAACTGCAAAATAAAGCAGATGTAGAAATCATGAATATATAAAGTTATTTTACCTTGCAAAAACAGGATTTCAAGCAAATCATGAATGACTGGTTTAAAGAAGATTTTTAGAAACTATACTTACACAAATTTAATCCTAAACACAGGAAATCTACAGGGTTTAAAATATATAAAAGGCACCTTCCCTACAGTTCTTTGTAGACCTTATGACAAGATGACAAAAATATCTGAAAAAAAAATTGTTCTGGTAGAAAAAATCCCAAGTGTGTTCTGTGGAATGTTGGTGCAAAGAGTGACATAAATAATTATGTATGTACACAAGTATAATATTTTGAGTTAACTTTTTGAGTAATTTTAATTATTACACCTATGGGGCTAGGAGATAGCTCAGTGGACTAAGCACTTGCCTGGCAAGTGTAAGTGCCTGAGTTCAATCCCTGGTTCTGAAAAAAAATTATTACACCTGTTTGGAAATTCAAAATGTATATTCACCTACTAAAATTTCTGAGAAATTTTGAACAAGAAAACTCATGATTATTTAAACTTCATATCTTAAAACTTGACCAGAAAAATGTATTTTCACAGATTTTTGAGACACACATTATCTGTTATTTATTGAAATTTGATTCATGAGGCAATTGAGCAACCTTCTAAGATGAATTGAAATATGTGGAGAAATGCTTTGCATATTATATTATCCTACGAGTCATTCAACATTTATAGCTGTAGTAGTTTTCTATAAAATCTGTCCAGTTGGTCTTGGTTTAATTTAATACCTTAAACGCAACTTTTTATCCTGAAGGAAAGGATTATAGCAGTGTAGTGAACCACTTGGAAAAGAATGATAGGTGAGATGCAGGAGTAGATTGAAAATGTTCATAGTTTATATAACAGTTAATAGAAGGCCAATAGTTAATATGAAGAAACAGTTAATATGTAGAAATAAGACATCAGCATATGGCTGATACCGAGCATAAATAAAAGAGTTATTAGCATGCAGAATTCCTAAGGAAAAAGCACTTTGAAGTAAATATATATGTGACACTCAAAATATGTTCAGACTAGGCAGTAGAAATATGCATGAAATAGACAGTTGAATCTGATGAGTGTTAAAGTGAAAGTTGAGCAGGGATTAAATTATGTGATAGAGTGCTATAATATTAGAAAGGGTAAGGCATGATGTGTAGGTGAGGGTGGATAAATTCATTTTGAATTGTTTCCACAGTCACAAAAATCCTTACACAATTTTAAAAACATGACTTTTCTAAGTTGTTCATCATTCGAGATATTGAATGATAATACAGAGTTTTGCATAATCAAGATAAATGTTTAATTGTTTAAGATCTATTGAATTTTAATTTTTTATGTGTTCTACATAGGAGGGCTTGTAGGCTTAGAGCCAACAACTACAGTTGGGTTAGTTGGCTCTAACCCAACTGCCCTCGGGGCAGTTGGCTCTAATGTTTTTTCTGTTCGTGAGTTTTCTTTTTACTCTGCTGAAGATTACCTTTGAAGTGCAGAAACATTTCAATAAGATGAAAACCCAGTTGTTAATTCTTTGAAGTGTTGTCCATGCAGTTTTGTTTTTGTTTATGAACACTGTACCTACCCCTATGTATTTAAAATTTTTAACTACATTTTCCTCCAGGAGATTTAGTGTTTCTGTTTTAATGTTTAAATCATTGATCTATGTTGACAGTAGTTTCAGGCATGGTGATAGACATGGTTCTAATGTTAGTCTTTGGCATGTGGAAAGCCAGTATTTCCAGCACAATTTATTAAAGAGGCTATGTTTCTTCCAGTGGATATTTGGCCTTCTTTTCAAAGATAAAGTGTCTTAGTGTGTTTATACTTGCATCTGCATCTTCCAGTGTGTTCCACTGATCCTCAGGTCTGTCTGCGTGCAATTACCATGATATTTTATCACAGTAGCATTGTAGCATAATTACAGGTCAAGGATTGTGATACTTCCTGCATTTTCTTTGTTGCTCATGATTACTTTTGACATACTGGATCTCTTCTGGCTCCAGATGAATTTTAAGAACATTCTGTCTATATCTGTGAGGTGTATTAATGGTATTTTAATTGGTATTACATTGAATCTGTTTGACAACTTTGGGAGTATGGCTGTTATTACAATGTTGGTTCTTCCTATCTAGGAGCAAGAGATATCTTTCCATTTTCTGAAATCCTCTTGATCTCATCTCCAAGTACCATTACCTTTTTTTTTTTTTTTTGCGGAACCAGAAACTGACCTCAGGCCCTTGCATTTCCTAGGCAAATGCTTATTCTACTGAACTATATCCCCAGCCCCTGTACCATAATTTTCACTGTGTAATTTTTTTACATCCTTTGTGAGTTTGATTCCTAAGTATTTCACTTTTTTTGGATGTCATTGTCAAAGTATGGTTTCCTTAATTTCTCTCTTGATGATTTTGTTGTTTTTGTATGAAAATGCTATGATTTAGGAGTGTTGATTTCGTTTCCTGCTACATACTGAATTTGGTTATTAAATCTACAATGCTCTTGGTGGAGTTTTTGGGGTCTTCTACATACAATATCATGTCACCTGCAAACAGAGATAATTTTAACTCTTTCTTTCTAATTATTATTCCTTTTATTTCTCTACCTTTTCTAATTTGTCTGGCTAATATTTCCAAAACACCATGTTTGTAGCAGATCAATTTACTATAGCCACATCCAAGAAGCATCCCAAATGCCCATCAACTGAGGTGTAGATAAAGATGTGGTGCATTTACTCAGTGGAGGTTTATTCAGGTATACAAAGGGTCAATTTTTTCATCTCCCGGGCCTGCTGTGCCAGCCCCTCCCCTGGGGTGTGCTGAGATGGCAATTGAGACTGGGCATGGTGGCACGGGCATGTAATCCCAGATCTTGGGAGGCTGTAAGCAGGCAGATTACTACAAGTGCAATATAATAGTGAGACCCTGAATACCCTGTAGAGCCTTCCTTAAAATACAGGAAAAAAAAAAAGGTTGAATTTCAGGCTTTTACCATTAAGTGGATGCAACCAGAAACCATACTCTTAAGTGAAATACATCAGACCCACATGGCAAATATGTACTGTCTTCTTAGTGTGAGAATCTGAGAGAGAAAATGGAATCTGAAGGCTACAATAGATACTCAGAAAAATTAACTTATTCAAAACAAAAGAATGATTGAGTTGAGGAGAAGGACAGGAGATAGCATTGTGGAAAGAGATGTTTATAAGCAGAATGGTTTGGATAATTGCACTGTGGATTTCTGGTGGTCTGTGGAAAGGAGCAAAGAATAAGTTTTTGTTTTGTTTTTTAAACTTTTTTATTTTCTCTCCTCTTAATTTCTTATAATCTTTTTCCTTTTCTTTCTTCTTCCACTTTTGCATGTATATATGTGGTAATCTGAATAATTATAGCAAATATCATCAAATTCATATTATTTTGTTTAGTGAAATTCTGTATCACTTATTTTTTCTATTTTAATAATATACTGTCTTTAAAATAAAAAATAATTTTAATTAAGAATATTGTTTATATTTAGTTTTACTGTTGTTCTAATTTATTTCTTTTGATGTTGGAAGTTTGGCTTCAAATCTAACACTATTTCCCATAAAATGATGTTTAAATTCCAATACTATCAATAAGATGTGTATGGTAAGCCCGATTCAAATATTTAGCAATAAGAAATCCAACTTTCTTTCCTTCAATGAGGAAATCATGATAAATTAAGCAAAGCCATTAAACACAAGAGATTATCTTTGGTGGACCAAGTCTGTAGTTGTAGCACTTGGGAGATTTAGAAAGGAGGATTGCTTCAACTACAAGGACAGCCTTGACTACATAGTGAATTGTAGGCCAATTTGAACAACACAGTGATTTCATATATCAAAATAGATGATGATGATGATGATGATGATGATGATGAAGATGATAGATAGATAGATAGATAGATAGATAGATAGATAGATAGATAGATAGAGCAGCAGATTAATAAGGTGAAATGGGAATTTTTCAAACATAATGAAGTTGAAAATGTTAAAATTACCTGGATGGCTGTGTCATCAGAAAGCTCTAAGGCATTTCCAAAGTGGAGCTGGGAAATCTAAGCTCACCTCATCTGTGGAATAGGGTACAAAATTGTGGACTTCCCTCATTGTAACAGAATTTTAAGGAGTCTTTCATGAGCGGCACGAGTACATATACTTGGTCAAACTGAAATAATGTATGTTCAAAGAAATACTGTGTGGGTACTCAAAAGGGGAATGCTACCTTATGAAACCATGGATATTTGTGTTTCTTTCTTTTGAAGAAGAAACTTATGGAACATAATACTTAGACTCCAAAAGCACAGGAGCAAAGTAAGCACCCATCAGTTTTAAGGATATTTTAAGCGTTCTTAAAATTCTGTTACACAGTCCTTTCCTTATAAATGATGTTTTCTAGACTCTTGACCTTCTAATTGGAGGTAACTGATGGATTTACAGTGTCCTTAAGGAACTGTGGTTGAAGGCTGGGGAGATAGTTCAGTAGAATAAGCACTTGCCTGGTAAGCACAAGGGCCTGAGCTCAATTCCCTGTAAGGAAAAAAAAAAAAAACAAAAAAAACTGTGGTTGTGACAGTTCTGGAAGAAAGTAGCACAAAGTAACTAAGGGAGTACTGATGTGCACAGCCTTGGGGAGCTCTGGCTATGCCTTATGAGTTACAGTTTCCTTTAAAACAATTTTTTAATTTTTTTTTACTCATTTATGTTATTTTGTTTTTATTTGTATTACTACACATTTGCAGTACATAATGATTATGGTTGCCTGGGGGACTATGCAGAAGACATCTTAATTCTTCCGCTTCTACTAGTCATCCACTTTGCCCCCATCTCTTGCTTTCCTTAATTTTGCAAATGATCTTACTCCCTGTTTCCTATTATTTATCTTTATTTTCTCTTAAAACTATTATTACCTTGAATTTATTGGATAAGAGAAACCATGTGATAGTAGAGATTGTGTATCAGTTTTTTTTTTTTTTTTTCACTGAAATTATTGTCTCAAGGTACATCCGTTTTCCTAATGGCGCAAATTTAGTCTTCATGGCAGAAGAGTCTCCTTGCTACATATCTTTATTTGTTCTATTTTGCTTCATATTTCATATAAATGGAAAACGTATTAAAGTTGTTACAAGTTCTTCTAAATCCTCAGTATTTTGTAGGTTGGCATTAGAACTTGTGATAGAATGGGAATGAAATTTTGGTCTTGCTTTTCAACAGAATGTGACCTCAAAAGAGAAGTGCAATCATTGTTTTCTCTAATTTCTCTGAAAGGAAAAAGAATGCTCACTACCACAGCACATATACTAACATTGGAACGATACAGAGAAGATTAGCATGGCCCCTGCTCAACGATGACACACAAATTCATGAAGCGTTCCATAGTTTAAAAGAAGAAAAAAGAAATCATTTCACTTTCTTTATGTATTTCTTTGAGAGTTAGATGAGTAAGATTCATCCAATAACAATAGTTTCCCTTTGTGTCCAAGCTGTATTTCTAAATTCTTATTTTAAAAAATATATATTTTAAGATGTTTTTGTTTGTAATTATGTCAACTGGCATATGGGAATAATTAAAGCAAATGTCAGCCTCCTGTGAAAATGGTATTAGACATACACCATTTAATATCTATGATTGGAAAACTAGAACAAAATATTTGACTTGTTTACTGTTGAGATAGAGAGTTTTAGTATAAAATACATTATGAAGTTCAGGTAATTCTACAATGATCATTATGTTAGTGAGTAGAATGTATGATTTATTATTTGTCTTCATAAATTAGATAAAATATTTGAATAAAAAGTAATTTTAGTCTTCAATTCTAGGCTGTTAACAGAAACAGGCAATTAAAGAGAAGTCTCTTGTGATGTAAGGAGCAGAGGGGGAAAAGGATCAAGTAACAGAGCTGTCCTAAATTCCCTTAAAGTCCTGGTACAGTTACAAAGTGGGACGTGGGCAAATGATGGAAAAGGTTTCAGCTTTTACTGAGACTTTGTTTAGTAGCAACTCTTTCTATTTAAACTGAGATAAATGCCTATTCTTTTGTACCTTCTTGTATAAAATACTAAAAATGAATATGAATCTATGTTATACCATAACAATATCAATATTCATAAAAAACAAATTCATCCCAAACAAGAAAATGCATCGTCTCTAAAACCTGTTAATGGAATCATAAGTAAAGGAGAAATATGGGTAAGTAGTTGACACAACTGACTTCTACTTTCTCCTTAAAAATATGAAATTTTTCCTCTCTGTACTCAAGTTATTTCAATAAACATATATTTTCATGGATATGTGATATCAGCCTTATCATATTTCTGCATGTTGAAAGCTAGTCTAGGAAAACAGTTATTAAAAGTACTTTTTCAAATAAAACATCTCAATTCATTTTTATTAATTAACCATCTCATAAGACAATAGATTATTGACTACTACTGGCTGAGAATTAAAATGTCAAACCATAGTCTCATACCACAAAATTTTAGACAGTATACAAAATTTTTACATTATCAAAATGGTTACCAAAATACAAGACTCTGTGAAAGCTACCCAGATCTATGATGGGATTTCATGCACAAATGATTTGTACAAAGGTAGATTAGGTTGCTAAATTATCTATACTATTGCTCCAAGAATGGATTAATACATTCAGGGAAAAGAACCCAGTAATTTAAAGCTCACATTTTGAATTAATTAAAATAGCATGTTACTAGATGAAGATGTTGATGACAGGAAGATAGTTAGCATTATTAAAGAGTTATTATGCACCTGGTTTCCTACCTGCCCACCTTAGTGTAGAGAAAGTTAGAATATGCACAAGGAATATCTGTTCATTTGGGTAATGAAACATGAAAAGAAACAGCCCTTATTTTCAAACTTTTGTTAGAGTATTGGGGGGATCATTTATGAGTTCATCTGCCCTTAAGGGGAGAAGAGAGAGAGAAAGAGAGTGAGAGAGAGCGAGAGCAAGAGTGAGCGAGAGAGAGAAAGAGAGAGAGAAATGGAGAGAGAGAGAGAAATGGAGAGAGAAACAGAGAGAGACAGAGAGACAGAGAGAGACAGGGAGACAGAGAGGCTACCTGTTTCCCACCTGGATTTCTACTGAATTGGGAAAGCTTTATTAACCTATGCAGGTGTGGTAACATTAAGGGAAGTAGAACTAGTGTGCATGCTACTTGTTTCCAGACAAATCTTCCCTGAGTCTCTCATGTCCTTACATGTCTTTGTAGATCTGACAAGAAGTAAAAGCCTCACTACTTTTCACTTTGGCATTGTCTCCAGCTTATATTTGATGAGAACACTGAAGTTTATGAAGAAATTCTCCCTATGACAAAGACCAGGGATACTGAGTGATTGCTAGGTAAGGCTGGGGAAGAGTAGCAGGCCTGCCCCTTGGATCTGTGATGACAGACAGATGTGGAGGAAAATGGCAACAAAGTAGGAGGAAGCATCTATGAATCATTGCAAAGTCAATTTCCTTTCTCCACTGTTTCACAAGTGACATTCATTAGCTAACCCCCCCCCAAAAAAAGGTGTGCAGAATAAGAATGTGACTGGGTTAGCTCAAGTTCATCAAGTACTTGAGACACAAAACGTGGTAGAAAAGGAAGGGAGAGCATTGCTCATGCTAAGTTCCAAATCTGGCTCACAGTGAACACTGGATGTATCTGCTGAGTAATAAAAGAGTAATCCAAAATGTAGCATAGGGCCGGCCAAATAGCTCAGCAGATTAACGCGCCTCTTAGGCAGATGCAGTGGTTGGTGTTCTATCCCCAGCATGATGGGCTTGGTGGCGCTCGCCTGTAATCCCAGCACTTGGGAGGCTGAATGCAAGCAGATCACTAGGAGTCCAATCTATGTACTGAGACCCTGAACACCCTGTAGATCTTTCCCTAAATACAGAAAAAAAATGTAGCAAAAAAGTAGCTCTGTGGTTTTAGAGGTGTAAGGGAGAAGTGCTAGCAACTACATTATGCTTATTGATGGTTATAAATATGCATTTTCCCAGATGAGGAGGAAAATAATGACCACGGAAAAAATTACCAGTCAGGTTCCATAATATTTTCAGCTGAAAAAAAATGTATTTTCACTTACACCTGAGATGAAGATGGGATATTTTTCCAGAAATGAAGAAAGTTGTAACCTCCAGACAACTCAGCGAGCCAGTGTTGCTGTTCGGTAGTGTGCATACGGAAGTACATCACTTCCACTACAGTTTGTTATCAGTGTGGCTCTGAATAGTGGGCAGAAATAGCAGTTAGTTTACAGAGGTTTTTAACTGTACACGACCTTATTATTCCAAAACTAAATATGTAGCCAGGTGTGGTGGTGCAAGCCTGTAACAGCACTCAGGAGGATGAGGCAGGAAGATTGCCCCGAGTCTGAGGTCAGCCTGGGTTACATAGCGAGTTTGAGGCCCTGGACTACATAGCAAGATCCTGACTGATATCCCTGTCCCCCCGAAAGAAATCTAAAAGTAGAAAGAATGGCTCCCTATAAAGAGATGAAGTAAAGAGAGAAAAACTTTCTGGCCACCCAATGTATTTTGGATAATAGTACTGGTAAAATCTGTCTTCTCATTTATTCTTATTAATGATTAATAAATAACATATTCACCTTCTATGCCTAGCAAAAGAAGCTTAAATTCAAGGAAGTAGTGAGCCCAGTTTACAAAAGACAGATTGAATTTAAACGATGTTCATTTATTTATTTTTTTGGCTGAACCAGGGATTGAACTCAGGCCCTTGCGCTTGCCAGGGAAGCACTTATTCCACTGAGCCACCTCCCCAGCCCCTAAGTAATGTTTAATACAGTAGATTAATATTAAAATCATGACTCTGAGAGGCTACGGGTCACTTTGAAACACTTTTACTAACAAATTTCTCTGAAGACCTACACAAGCTAATCCCGAAAACCTGTGAAGACGTTAAAGTGCAGGTGTAATTGGGTAATACCGTAGCATACCTGAGTGGGGTCCAGCTAACCTATTGAGCTCCTTCACATGTAGTAATTTCTCCAGAGTCAGAGTCAGAGAAAGGAAATATAATGATTTTAAAAATTTGAGACATGAGAGAGACTTGATACACCATTGTTACCTTTGTTGATGTGTGGATCCACATGGAAGCTTGGAAAAAAGTCATTAGGAGCTAGTAAGAAATTTGAAACTGATTTCTGACAGCTTAGAGCTGCTTTAATTATATTAGTTACATAAAATTGATGTGTATTATTCATATAGCTTTGTAGATAATATATATATATATATATATATATATATATAGAGAGAGAGAGAGAGAGAGAGAGAGAGA
>NDGM011046163.1:0-12657 GCA_002564305.1 Octomys mimax | reverse complement strand
AGAACAGGGGTGGATCCCTGCACAAGGCCAGGCTGATAGAGCTGCGTTGCAGGAAAGCAGGGAAATAGGGCTAAAGGAAGATGTCAGTAGAGGAGGATCTTGACTGGGCAGAGGAGGAGGATTCCTAGGACCTTGCTTGGAAAATGACTCCCTGAGTAGCTCCAACTCAGGACTAGGGGTTCTGTACCTGGGCTTCCCAAGGCTCCTTTTTACTTTCATCTTTCCTTCTTTCTGTTTGTTCTCCACCTGATAGGCCTGAGTTAGGAATCTCTAAGAAAAGCAGGGACAAAAGGCCTCTTTTCAGACCCCAAACCATTCCACGCAAACTATAGAAATTGACAAAAGAGGCTTGGCAGTGCCAGCCTCTGCTCACCTGCTGTGCTTCTCTCTGACTTGCTCCAGCATATTGGCTCCAGCACATTGCCAGTTCGGCCTGGCATTGGTGCCCTTGTCCACATAGCTCCTGCCCTGGGTTCTCTGCATGCATAAAAATACAGCTGCCCTTTCTTGTGCTGGAAGGAAAGCACTTTAAGGCCCCTTGTATCTGACTGCAGATGTTTGAAGGACTAAATGAATGTGGGTGTCAGTGCCTTTCTTCCTTCAAATGAGGGAGATCCCCAAGGGCCAGGTCAGGAATCAATGTGCAAACAGCTGCAGGGAGAGAAGCGCCAGCAAGGTTCACAAACTGTAAGGAAGGAGGGCAAAGTTGGAGTTCTGAAGGTGCCACAGCTTCTAGAAGCAGCTTCAAGGCTAGCCAGAAGACCTAAATAAGCAGGAGGGTGTATTTGTGTGTGTGTGTGTGTGTGTGTGTGGTGCACATGCAGCGGAGATGGTCCTTGCATTTTGTAGCCATTGTTGTCCAATGAGACACTGGGTGGCCCAGTGTATCTTCGCACCTTCTCGCTATTGTTTTAGAATGTGTGAAGATGTGTTTATGTGTCTGTGTATTTCTTTGTTCATCAGCACATGACTCTGTCAGTGTGCTTCCAAATTCTGTTATCTTTGCAGGCGAAAGTAAATCTGTGTGGACTCAGGCTTGCTGCCTTGTGCTTGTGCATTTTTTTCCTGAGCTATACACAGTAGGACTTCCTTTTAAATTGGCTGTGTTGCTTGGGATTTAACTTCATACTGGTTCATCCACAGTGTGTTTCTGCCAGAGGCCATGAGGGGGAAGCCCTCAAAAGAAAGAAGGTACCCTTAAATCAAAGAGGGCTCTCAGAAGAAGCCTCTCCACCCCACCCTTGTTCTGCAGCATCGGTGCTCTTATCCACTTTGTGAGAACATAGGGAGGGCTGTAAATGGGTCTTAAACTCCCAGCAGCTAAGCTAGGGAAAGGAGAAAGTGTGGCAGGGCTGGAATTCTGAAAGGAGACCTACCCTGAACTTCTTTTGTCCTCCCTCCCTTCTTCCCTTCTTTGCAGATCAAAGTCAAGAACGATTGCAACTACCACAATGGGCAGCAAAACCTTGCCAGCACCAGTGCCCATCCACCCGTCCCTGCAGCTCACCAACTACTCTTTCCTGCAGGCAGTGAATGGCCTGCCCACAGTACCCTCCGACCACCTGCCCAACTTGTATGGCTTCAGTGCACTGCATGCTGTGCACCTGCACCAGTGGACGCTGGGTTACCCGGCCATGCACTTGCCGCGCTCTTCTTTCTCCAAAATGCCCGGTGCTGTGTCCAGCCTGGTGGATGCACGCTTCCAGCTGCCTGCCTTTCCCTGGTTCCCTCAGGTCATCCAACCCAAACCGGAGATCGCTGCTGGAGGTGGTGGCCCAGCACTCAAGACCAAGCCACGCTTCGATTTTGCCAACTTGGCTCTGGCTGCCACACAGGAAGATCCTTCCAAGCTTGTCCGAGGTGAGGGCCCTGGATCCCCTGCAGGTGGGTTGGGTGCTCTCCTGGATGTGACCAAGCTGTCCCCAGAAAAGAAGCCCACAAGAGGACGCCTTCCTTCCAAGACCAAGAAGGAGTTTGTCTGCAAATTCTGTGGACGCCACTTCACCAAGTCCTATAATCTACTTATCCATGAGCGGACGCACACAGATGAGCGGCCCTACACCTGTGACATCTGCCACAAAGCCTTCAGGAGGCAGGACCACCTACGGGATCACAGGTGCGAACTGCAGGTGGCCCGAGAAAGTTGCCACATTTGGCCTCACTGTCTGGGGACCTCCTTTTCTTCCAAGCCCCCAGCTTCTGGGAATTGCCTAAAACCACAAAGGCAATCACCAGGGGCTCAAGGATAGGTTTGAAGCAAGGGTGGAGGAATTTGGGGTGAATGGGTCCCTAAGGCCAGATCAGGTCTCCAAAGGTTCCAGTGAGCATGTGCTTTCCTCTACTCCCTTACTCTGGCTCCACAGCTGTCCAGAAGGGAGCTTTCTGCAAGGATGGCAAGTGTGACATCCCTTAGACTCAATTTTTTGTTTTGTTTAATTTTAATTTCAATAACCACACATGCTATAGGCTCTTCTCTGGCTCTTTCATTCATCTTTGTTGTTGCCCCAGGCCTTATAAGAAGGCCACCCCTGTCATCAGAATGGCAGGTGGTCCTATGCCTGGCCCTGCTTAGGGATGGAACATCCCCTGCGGTCTCCTTCTTTGCCCTACTCTATCAGGATTCACCGGAAGCACACATTGTCTGGCAGCCTGTTTGCCTCAAGGACAAATGACTTACAGTGGGAGGAGACCCTGGGGAACTGTAGGTAACAGAGCGCCATTTTCCAAGTTTAACTGTCTGTTTCTACCCCCAGATACATTCATTCCAAAGAGAAACCTTTCAAATGTCAAGAGTGCGGCAAAGGATTCTGCCAGTCCAGGACTCTCGCTGTCCACAAGACTCTACACTCGCAGGTGAAGGAGCTCAAAACCTCCAAGATCAAATGTTAAACAGTCTTTGGCGCACCACAGATGGGTCGCGCTGTCCCTTCTCCAGAGAAACGCGTCGCGGAAGGCGACTCTGGCGGCAGTGGGAGGGGCGCCGGGGGCCTTACTCCACCCCAATGCGGTCCCCTGGGTCCCTCGCGCGCGGCGCTCCAGAGCTCCGCCAGGCGCCGACCCCAGCGCTCGGGCGGCTCCCCGAGGACGCCACTCAACTCTCGGCCAAAAGGCGGGACTCACGTGGCGGAAGGGAAACAGCATTTAAAAAAAGAACGAAAGCTCTGCGGAGCCGCAGTGGCGCCTCTTCCAGAAGTATTACTTTTTCAATTGTTATTTTATACATTTTCTTTCTTGCCTCCCCCCTACGCCCAAACAAGTTTGTAACTGACTGCGGAGAGAGACGAGGAGGAGAAGCTCTGCACGCCGGCAGCTTCTAGCTCCTCCTCGCTCTGCATCCCACCCACTCCACCCCTCGGAGCCTGCGAAAGTGTAATCTTTGTATCTGCTTCAGCTGCCGGCCGGGGACCTGCCTCGAGCGCCCTCACAGCTCCGCTGCGCAGCCCGCCCGTCGCCCGCCGAGGGCTCTGGGTTGGAGTGCGATGTGGGGAACCCTCGCGCCTGGGCTGCGGTGCCCGGCGCGGCCTCCCGGCTCCCACGCGCATCCTCTGAGCAGGCCGGCCGGGGCGGGCGTTGTATTGCGACTGGCACTTTATGCTGACCATCAGTAACGGACATTTATCACTGGAGTTTTTTTAACTATTAAATAAACGGTTATTTTACAGGCTTTGCAGGATGGGTACTTTCCCCTCCGAGCCACAGCAGGGCGTCGCTGCTTCCTTTCGGGAGCAGCAGGTTCCCCTGCCCACTCCAGGCCCGCGCGCGAGGCTGGCAGGGTGTGGGGACGCTTTGTCCGCGTCGCTCTGCCTCTGCGCATTTCGTATTTATGTTCTTACTTTTCTCCTCCATTTCGGGCTTAGAGTCTCAGTTTCCCCATTGTCAGTTCACTGGTATCTCCGAGCCAGATCATCCGGGGCCGCTAAAGGGGGAGAGCATCACCCTGCAGCCACACCCACCTGTGGCTCTCCTGCCAGACCCTGGTTTCCGCTCTGGCGATGCCACCTGCCAGCGCAGAGTCTCAGAGCAGCTCTGTACCCCGTTCCCGGGAACCCACCCCTCGTCTGCAGATAGCACTATCTCCACAGCCTCCAAAAGTCCCAAAGGAACACCCACATTCCCTTTCTCTCAAGAATTCCTCCGTGCAGTGTTCAGGTTGGAGTTCGCCTGCTTGTGCCTACCCAGACCGCAGCCCACACTCGCGGAGATTCTCCACAGCTGAAGACAGGACGAATGGAGAGGGGAGGTGGGCGAGCTAGCTGGGCGGCAAGGTACACTTTGGGAGCGAAATCGGAGACCACAGTCCGCTAGTCGAACTTTCCCGGGGGCGTCTTGCTTTCCCACAGTTACAGCTGTGCGGCTGGGGGCTCCTCGGCTCTGGGGGCGGGGCTCCCGGCTTAGTCTACGGAACACTCAGTCCCTTGGTGTCCTCGGTATCTCCGCAGCGGGGCGCCCCCGGGCTTCGGGACCGCTTTCTGCTTCCAGAGAGCACTGGGGTACGCGTGCTGCCTTGAGGCCAGAAACTCCAGCCTTGTGCAGGGCCCCGGCTCAGAGTTGGCCCGGCTGCGGGAGTTAAAAACACTCTCGCCTTTCAGGGCCAAGCCTATCCTCACTCCTATGGGAACACTCATCGGCTGGAAATCGTATTCAGGTTCCATGTTCTCCGCTGAGCGGCGCGGAGAAACCCTGACCCCACGTTGCAGAGCCACGACTGGGCGCCTCATCCAGTCCTGCGCCCCACTCCGCGTCACTCTGTCAAAGCTCCTCTGGAGTCGTTCTTAAAACCTTGTGGTCCCAGGTACACTGTGAATGCGGCGCAGAGCGCTGCCAGGTCAGGGCTGGCCCAATAATCACTGCTCGTCCTGCCACCCGGGCCCACATAAGGTCACCACCCAAGAGAGTGAAGACCCCTGACCCAGACTTTAGACTTCAGTGCAGAAAGAAAGAAGGTCAGTAGGTTCGGGGCGTTAACGGTTCTGGTGAACCAGCACAGGCCAGAAGGTCTGCGCTTGATCAGGATTTGTGCCAGGTCCAGCTGCAGTGGCCACGTGTTTCCTTCATGGCAGTGAAGTTGGAGGCTGTGTTTACTCCGGGACAATGATAGCTGGTGGGAGGGCATGCACAGAGACACACAGAGACGTCAAGGACAGCCTGGGCATTTTGAGGACAGGAGCACAGAGAGCCTTCCCCTGCCTGTTACTCTTTGGGATGCCCATCTTCCATGCTGCTGTCCCTCGTCTCCTCTTTGCGCCACCACTAGGGTCATTTGGAGCCCGTTAGCCGGGTGCACAGCAGCAGAAACGCTATGGGATGAGGAGGTTTGCCTGGATGCTTTCCTTTCTGGCCTAATCTAGTCTGGCACGTGAATACCAGCCCCACCCTGCAACTGACAGACTTTCGAATAGTTTGTATCCTCAGAAGAATGGAGTCCCAGGGCAGTGTTTTTAACCAGGGTAAGAGTGGACAGGATGCTAGGTCAGAAGTCTCCCAGCTCGCTTCATCGCTTCACCCTCAGCTGCTATCACACAGCCGCCCTGGGGTTTAGGACGGTTCCCAAGTGACCACTGTGAAAGGATGCCCTGTCCGGAAGTGGTGGGGCAGTCTCTGCGGGTATCACGCCTAGGTCTCTCAAAGCAGCAACCGAGGGGGCAAAGAGCTCCTATAGGGCTTCCCACCTGCCCCTCTCTAGCTGCCGCATGCCATGGAGGTCCACTTCCCTTGCTGTTCACGCCCATTCCTTCACAGCGGCTTTCCTTGTCCTAGGCCCACAGGAGGTGGGGAGTGACGGCTCGCGTGGGTAGCGCAGAGCTGGGGATTTCACAGGGGAGGAGGGGAACTGTGGGGTCCAGTTTCCTGACATCCCCTCAGATTGATGAAGTAGGGCTCGTGAGGGTCGGAGTCCCTGGACCCTGGTGCCAGCCCTAATGTGGGGGCCGGGTCTTCCCACCTTCCCAGCAGACAGGAGGCTATCCCTGCGACCTCACAGCCCTCCCTGGAGCCAGACAGGGGAGAAGGGATCACGAAGACTCCAGCCACTCCTGCTAGACCCGCCCCAAGAACTGTCCTTGGAAGAGGAGGAGCCACCATGCGCTGTTAAGACTCTAAGCGTTGGGCATGGTGACACGCAGCCTCCTCCTCTCCAGTCTGGAGCTCTACAGGGATTTCCAGGTTGGTGGGGCTGCCGCCAGCTGCACCACCCGGGCAGCAGATGCAGGCCAAGCGTATACCACAAGACCCGCCTCGAACACGCCCCCTAGGAAGGCCCCTCCCGGGCAGTCTCCCCGGCCAGCCCACCACGCATGCTCTGCGCGCGCAGGCGCAGAAGTGATTTGTCGCCATCTATTTGAGAACTGGAAATGCGTCGGTGACAGGCAGTGGCAGCTGAATTCGGTGTTCTGCTTTCAGGGATTACAAATTCTGAGGTACACAGGCCGAGCGCCACCCAGCCATTGGCCTATGTGAATTCTAGAAAAGTAAACAAAAAACTGGTGTCTGACAGCTGTTGCAGGGTGGAGACCCTTGCCTTGACCTAGAGGTCCGGGTCTGACTGGAAGCTCCAGAGCGCCCGCGCGCGTGGCTCCTGCTCCGCACCGGACGTCCACAGTGGCCCGCACCCTCGGGTGGGTCTGCGAGGCGGCGCCCCTCTTCGCGCGCCCCAGGATCTCTTAGAAGCCAGGCATTAGCCTCCCACTTGTTCAACCTAGCTTTCTTTACAGCGAGACAGGCCCGCGTGCACATGTTTCAGATGTAAAATTCACTGCGGACAATGAAGAATTAGGTCAGTACCAAAGAAAGAATTTGAAACGGTGTTTTCGTGTTTTCTTCGGGGCGTAGGGCCAGGAGACAAGTTCTGGCTTTTTCTGGATCGCACAGCTTTGGACAGTCCCTGCACTTGTCTGCGCCTGGCTGTTCTTCCTGGGATGGAGGAAACGCTCTTGCCACTTCCTCACTCAGGTGATGTGTCGCTCTAGGCCCAAAATAGTTTCTTGTTGTTGTTACTTGACCCCAAAGCTGGGACGCAGTGTGTTGTAGAACTCTGGTGTTTATGAAGCACCATGAGAAGTATTCTCAGAATGCTGCTTGCAGCACCCCGCAGTGGCCTGCCTCCAAGCTTGCTTTCTCTTTCTCTCCTTCTCTCCTTCTCTTCTCCTCCTCCTCCTCCTCGTTCTCTCTCTCTCTCTCGTATTTGGTACAGGGTCTCACTATGCACAGCTCGGACTCCCAGTGATCCTCCTGTTTTCAGCCTCCCCAGCGCTGGAAGCTACAAGCCTGCTCCACCACGCCAGTCTTGATTGTGGGCTCAGTGCGCCAGGGGCAGGGCCTGTGCAGCATGTGATACCAGGATCCAACTCTGATTCCTGAGCTAGCCTAAGCAGGCGCTTAGTCCACTGAGCTATTTCGCAGGCCCTAAGCTACCTTATTTCTAAGAGACTCCCCGCACGTGGACTCCTCATCTGTCTTCTTGAAACTTGGGCAAAAATGTGAAAAAAGCCTTTTTCAGTTTCATGGGATTTCAGTTCCAATGGATTAATGATCTTGCTAATTCAGTTTGGTTAGGGAAGATGTGAAGGCTCAGGGTAAGCCTACTTCTCTCCTCCTGACCAACTTACAGACATGCTCCTGATCATCAGTAAAGAGTAAAGATCATCTCGGAGCAGACTGAGGTGTGGGCCAGGGAAGTCTGTGTGGGTATGGCAGATGTGATTGCTGGAGGTGTAGTTGCCCACACACTCACCTGCAGAGTACAAGACAAGCCTTCTGTGGATTTGTGTTTGTTTTGCCTTGTATAAGTGCACCCTTGCATAAGAAGTAGGCAATCACTGTCACACAGTCTGTCACATGGGAAGTGTTGGAAGAAACCTTCCTCTTCCTGTCTCCTTAGTCCTCACCATTTGCTAACATCCTCAAGCATTTTTCCTGGACATTGGTTTTCTAGGTCCAGGGATGACAATACAAGACTAATCAAAAAAAGAGGCATGGATGGGTGAAGGTGTTGAGAGTTTTGCTTCTCTTTTCCAAATACTGAACTGGCTCTCAGCATATCAAATTGTCTCCGGGGATATGTAAAGTGCACTTAATTCAATTTAAATATTTGGTTTGAGTGAAATCTTTTACTTGTGAGATAAGATGAGGGGCTTTTGTCATGACAACAGCAAGGATGAATTGTTTTCTAGCCTTTGTAGGCAGGTAACAGATACTCAGACTCTGTAGGTAAATGGTGGTATATGGAACTGAAAGAACCAGCGGTGATGTAGGAATGGCTAGACTCTTCTCAAATGACCAAAAGAGCAAAGGTCTTCCAGAGAACTTGGGGCTTACCTTAAATGAGATTTGCTTGGGTCATTGGTCTGTTTCTTAACTTACATGGAGTGCCAAGTGTGTTTGTTCAATCAGAGCTTAGAAATTGCTTTGCATCTGGTAGCACACATGACACTTCATACAGGTGTACAACATGACACGAACCAGAGCAGATGTCATGCCACAGCTTTTGGGATAGTCTCTACAGCTTTGCAATTGGACAGATTAGCCAACATTTAAGAATTTTTCAATTAACTTTATTGGGTATATATCATATTCATCATAGAGAATTTGTGCCTGTATATATCTCTGGATTCCTCTTTTTTTCCCTCATTCCTTCTCCTCGCTCCAACTCTTCTTCCCCTCTGTATTTACAAAGCTTGTTTCCATTTTATCCTTCTTAAGGTTCCATACACCAGAGAAACAATGCAATATTTACACATGTGTGACTGATTGACTTCATTTAAGAGTGTGCTTTCAAAGTACATCCACTTACCTAAAAATGTCTCAAGTTTATCCTTCTTTATGGCTGACTATTATTCCATTGTATATAAAAGAAATCATTGTTTTATCCATTCCTTGGTTGAAGGGCATTTGGCTCATTTCCAAGATTCAGCTATGACAAATTCTACTACTGTAAACATGGTTGTGCAGAAATCATGTGGAATGGTGCTTTTAATTCTTCTGGGAAGATATACACAGGAGAATGGCTGGGTTCAATGGAATCTCCAATCCTAGCTTTCCTTTTGGGGGATCCCCACACTGACTTCCATAATGGCTGCACTAGTCTCACTTTCAGGAACAACGGAGAAGAATTCCTTTTTCCCTAAGCTTCTCCAATGTTTGTGATTGGTTGATTTTGTGATAATAGTCATTCTTTCTGGAGTGAGATGGAATCTCAGCCTTGTTTTAACTTGCATCTCTCAAGTAACCAGTGATGTGTATGTACATTTTTTCATATATTTATTTGTCATTTGTGTTTCTTCATCTGAGAAGTGCCTCTTAATCTCAGATGCCCCTTTTTGGATTGGGTCTTTGAATTTGGGGAATGTGATTATTTTCAATGCTTTATATGTTCTAGAAACTAATCCCTTGTCTAAGGGACCACTGACTAAATATTTTTTTCCATTTTGTTGGTTGTTTTTCCCTCACTCTGTTGGTAATTTATTTTGCTCTTCAAAAAGCTTTTTAATAGAGAGATCAAAGTTGGTGATTGCAGCATTTCCCTTGTGAAGATTTTGCTTATGAAATCTTTACCTACATCTATGTGTTCAAGATTTCTACCTCTAGTCTCTTCCAGCAGATTTAATGTTTCTGTTTGAATGTTTAGATCTTTGCTCCATTTCAATTTTAGTTTGGTGCTTGGTGAGAGGTGTGGGTCTAATTTTAGTTTTTGGCATGTAATAAGCCAGTTTTTCTAGCACCATTTAATAAAGAAACTATCTTTCTTCCAGTGAATGCATTGGGCCCCTTTGTCAAAGATAAGGTTGCTGAATGAACACTGAAATATTTGAAGGACACTAAGATGTGGAAGAAACTAAAAGGGTTCTCATCAACTTTAGAGAAATCTTTGAATTCATAACTTCTATATTTTAATTATGAGGTTTATATACTTGTACATTTTTATTTATTTATTCATAACTTAGATACCTTCATATTTACCTTCAGTCTTTAGTCTCTAGTTAGAGTTTAGATCTGAACTATCTCACAAAATTCTCATGTGTTTAGAGGTAGGGCTTTCAGAAGGTGATTAAATAATGGGGGAGATATACTCATGAGTGTATTAATCCATTGATAAATTCATAGCTTAATATGCTATCTTAGCTGCATTTCTCATTTCTGAGACAAAAATACCAAAATCCAAAGTTAAAGGAGGAAAGGTTAATTTATCTCATAGTTTGCAGCAGTTTCAGTCGATAGTTGGCTGGTTCTAGGGCAGGGTGGCATGGCAGAGGGTGTCACAGGAGAAACAATCTATGGTAGAGCAGGGCAGGCAGAAGGCAGCAGGCAGCAAAGTAGTAAGCAATAAGCAGCATGCGATGACCCACTTTCTGTTCCTTATGTCTTATCAGGTTACCCATCCTTAGCATGTGTAGCACTCACATCCAGGGTGGTTACCCTTAATCCTACCCCAAACTATGCCAAACTAATCAGACTAACTTAATCATCACACGCCCTTGATCTCAGTACCACTGCAGATGCAGACACCTTTGAAAAGCCCACCTATGAGTGCGTGAGACTTTGGGCAGACATCTAGACACAAACCCTAAAATATGTTGTTAAGAAGGGGCCTTGGTCAGAAAAGGTGGTCATGGGAGCATAGCTGGAAGGCTACATACATCCTTCTTGCTTCTGGCTTCTCCTTTCCATTTTTCTTTCTCCCGTTTTGCGTCCTGGCTACTACGGGTGAAACAGCTTTAGTCTTCCATGCTCTTCTGCCATGTTCTTTTGACTTTGGGGTTAACTCCTCCTGAATGGACCCATATAAAACCATAAGCCCAAATAAAATTCTCCTCATTTAAGTTTCTAGTGTCAAATATTTTGTCTTAATGATGGGAATGTGACTGATACAGAAAATTGGTACCAAAAATAGGTTATTGCTTTGATTGCACCTGATTATGAGGATTGGAAACCTTTGGAACTGTTTTGTAGGAGAAGTTTGCAGATACCATCTAGATAATCCCTAGAATATTGTAGGCAATGCTTGGTGGACAGTATCAGTTGGGGCTCAGAAGACCAGAATGCTAACAGGAGTGAAAACAGGAAAGATCAGCTCATGAGCTTTCAATAGTGAATGAAGACTGTACTGGAATCTGAAGTAGAGACTCCATGTGTTTCATTTTGGAAAATAATTTGTTGACATTTTGGCTATGCTCTCAATCTTTGCATAAGGCTAAGATGTAAATGTGTTAAACTGGTTAATTTGGGGGCCGGGGAGATGGCTCAGTGGAATAAGTGCTTCCCTGGCAAGTACAAGGGTCTGAGTTCAATCCCCAGTTCCACAAAAAAACAAAAACAAAAACAAACAAACAAAAACCCATACCTGATTAATTTGGCAGAGGGAACTTCAAAGCAACCCAATGGTCAGGATGTGGCTTTAATATTTCTGGCAGTGTTTGGCCAGATCTGAAGTGACAATTGCAAAAAATCAGAGTGTGAAAATTTTGCACCTTGGCAAGAAAGAAAATATATGTAAATCTGGGGTCAAGAAGAATGTCCAGCTTTATGCATATAAAAAGGTGAAGTCCATTAAGAGACTTTTCTTTTAAAAGAGAGCCCTAGGACAGCCTCCTTATCTCAAAGCCACTTAGTAAAGAACATTTCCAAATTCAGACATTCAGGGATTTAAAGACTGTCAGCAGGGGCCAGGGAGGGAAGGCTAGGCTACTGCTGGAGCTGGGAGCAAAACTTGGACTCTTTCATGTAGTGCTGATTTTTTAGGCATGCAAAATGCTAGAGTTGTGGGGTTGTGAAGGCTTCCAGTAGGATATAAAACAATAGCTTAGGAAAGCAGGTAGTATGTTTCTGAGAGAGCACATATAAATCTGTGGAAATAAAACTGGAAGTGTGATGAAGACCCCAAGAAATTGGAGGTACCAGAAATGTGGAATATCTGTTGAGCATATCTGCAAGCAGTGAGCAAGTGTATAGGAGCAGGACTGCTATGATAGTTGATTGATGGTGCCACCTTGAGTAAGAGAAGATTAACTAAATGGGTTCAGTAATTCTAACCTGAGGTATGGAAGACCTACAGGGTAGTTGGTAACATGGATGGTATAAAGAGGAACAAAGAAGAATGGATCTGTTTCTGTTTATTTGGAGGAGTTCCAGTCTTTGTTTTTACTTGGACAACATCTTCTGGACTCCAGTGCAGACTTTTTGGATTCTGAATCAGATCTGGGGCTGTCTTCTGCCGTACAGTCTTCAACATTCTACTGCAGATGCATTGGCCTCCTGATGTGGCTTTGTGCTTGCGTGG
Source organism: Octomys mimax (assembly GCA_002564305.1). Taxonomy (NCBI): domain Eukaryota; kingdom Metazoa; phylum Chordata; class Mammalia; order Rodentia; family Octodontidae; genus Octomys; species Octomys mimax. Next base: position 386 of record NDGM011046163.1, on the reverse strand, counting down.
GATACTGCAGTGAGCTACAGACTTTCAATTGAATCCTCTGGTCTCCAGTTCTTCAACAAGTGACAGCATCCCAATGTATATGTCTTCTCCAGCTGATTCTGGGTGGCAGTTGGAAGCCAATCTACATATATACAATTTCTTGTGTTATACCTATTGCTCTAATAATCACTGACTAATCCTGCTGCCCAAGCCCTTTGGAGCACACATGTAGCCCTCACATATTCTGGGTTCTGGAATAGAACTATGGGATTTAATATTTATCTTGCTGGGTTTCTTTTTTTTTTTGATCATCAACTATTTTTTTATTAATGTTATTGAGAAACAAATAACAATGAGACAGTTTCAAAACAGGATAGTAGGGCAGTTACAATAATTAATACATTGCA
>NDGM011046162.1:0-10090 GCA_002564305.1 Octomys mimax | reverse complement strand
ACAGGACATTAAAGACAGCAGTAAATACAGACAGGGAAATACTGAGGAACTCACCAATGCCACAGCCTTCATGTACTTCTTCAAGCTAAACTCTCTTGAGGCTTTGACCCTAATCCATTTTGAGAAAGTTCCTGTGCAAAAGACACTTCTGATTCTGGCATAGCACTAGAGATATGTTTTTGGATGAGATCCAAGAAGTGGTGAAATAAGGAATCATAAATTCCGTGGGTGCTTATGCCTGCTAACAGAGAAAAATACGGGAGCCTCTGAGTGTTGCAACTGTTTCCATCTGTTCTTTTTATGTGTAACGGATGTAAGAAATTAGTGACTGCCAGAAGTCACTTGGTTTGCAATTACAGTGTTTAATGATATTAGTATAAACTAGGGAAACGAGCTAGTCCATTTTAGAATGGAAAGCACAAATGAAGGTGAAAGCAACTTTTGAGGCACCATATAATTTATGACACTCTTCCCTTTTACATAGAGCAAAGGAAAGTTCACTTTCTTACAGCAGATGGACAATCCGTAAGACCTGTTGATACAAGAGAAAATGTATGTTAGCTAAAACTGCTAAATTCTCTTGATGGACCACTGTTGTGGCTTTATTTGTCTTGTACAAGTGGAATAGGTAGATAGAGGGCAGATCTACAATATCAGTCTTACTACAAATTAAACTTTGATCCTAACTGTGTGCTTCATGTGAAAATGAGAGGCTACATAGTATCTATTCCTCTTTTGAGTCTGAATTCAGCAGGCCACACATTCTGTATCTCTGAATTTCTCAAAGCCTTACAACCAACAATAGAACCTTCCCATTAACCCAGTACAATACCTGTTAGCCATTTCTGAAGAAAGAAAATAACAGATAGATGAGCCATCTGTGGGATAAGATTATTAATCTTTGCCCTGAACAAACATGGAATGATGGTACGATCATCAAGCACACATGCAATGAACGGTCTTTTTAAAAAAGCACTACACAAATATAAATGACCAAAATAGTGGCTCTCCTGAACCACAAATAAAATGCACAGGCCTCCTTATGGAATGTGTTTTAGCCAGCAATGAAAGAAAAAATAAAAATCCACAAGACAAGCAATTGTTTGAATAAATATTCTGTTTGTGGGATGCATTAGGTTTTAGCAGAAAATGTATGCATTTTGGAGAAAAATGATGTGAGTTTGAATGCCCAATCTGTCACTTCCTTGCTGAATGACTTAATTAAACCCCCTTGAGAAGCCTACTTCTCAAAGTCTAAAATTTCTAATGGTAAGATAGAAATAATTGTAGCTGTCTTATTATAAGACAGTGGAAATCACATGTACTAATCAATGTGAAGTTTCTGACATACAGTGGGTGATGAATGAAACCAGGCCTGTCTCTCTAAACTTCCCAAATCCTGTACTCTGAGAATTACTATTTGGAAGGTTACTGAGAATCTCATGAAAGCATTCATGTAATAATTGTAAACAAATGTAACTTACCACACTTTCTTGAAGGCCCACAGATGATTTGCTATTCTTTGAGGGACTCATGCATTGTCCTGGGATCCCTGCCTTTAACAGGTGACCCACACGAAGGAGAGAATGTACACAGGGAGTGCTAACGGCTTGTACCTAAATGGCCATGGAGCATTCTCACAGTTGGAGCTTTGGGAAAGAGATTAGGTTGTGGGGTTGACAGCTGGCTTGCTGCTATGAGGTGGGGTCTGGCAGGTCCTTGGTGGCACGGCAAAAAAGATTTATGTCTCCCAGGCTCCTACCTTCTCTTGCTGCTTCCTGCAGCCATCCCAGGAACAGCTGCTTCGCCAAGACGCACCTCCTCCATGCATTTCTGCTCCAGAGCCAGATTACTATGCACTGAACCTGTAGAAACTGTGCGCCAAAATAAATCTGTCCTCCACTAGGTTGTAGGAGCACGTTATTGTGTCACAGTACCAACGCAAGTAATGAAGATGGGGAATGTTCAGAGTGTTCTAAAAAGTCTTCAGCAAGACAAGTGTACAGACTAGCACTTACAGAACCAGGCATTCAAGCATATTTCTTGGAGTCCAGTAGTATGACAAACTAATCCTTCCTTTCCAAAATCAACTGCTAGGATGCATGAGCATAACAGTAACACAAGGTGTGTGTGCTCAAAACGAAACAACTGGCTCGGCTGCACTCACACTAGTGTTATCCGCAGTTGTGGGTTATGAGCTGACATTTTCAAATTTAACAAGTCTCCAGTTGCTGAGTTTCCAGAGAATCTGCAAGTGGTGAAGAAGTTTGGGACCTCAAAAGCAGGCACTGGGGAAATTTCTGATTTTGAACTCCTCAGCTAATATACGATGTTCTGTAGATTCCTTTAGGGATGCTAATCTCTGAAACCTCTTGACATTAAAAACAAAGTTTATTGTACGTCTCCCTGGGTCAGTTAATTATTAATGTTTTCTGTTGAATTATAATGGGAACTAACAGCTAATATATAGGCTAGTTGTACATTTATTACAGCGCCCATATTATTAATATGTACAGATTCTACAGCTTTGCTAAAATTACTAACTTAGAAATTAAAGTGTTATTTTTAGTTATAATTTTGACTAAATTACACAACTAAATGTTCACTGTAGATTAGTAACATGAGTCTTTTAGAGATCCTGCTTGTAAGAAAGCCTTGTACTCCTGATGACCTTCAAAGTTTATGGCTATAGTTTTAGATATTTTTAGTCAAATGATGCAAGAAAATTAAATATAACAAAGTCTTTGAGAAAGAAAAGTATGAATTTTAGACTAAAGTAGCATCATGTCTATTAAATATATTGTAAATCAATGACATATGATAGTAAACACTAGGTATTTAGTCAGAAAAAAATGAACAAAGTAATTTCACCATCCAAGATCCAATTGTTCGGCTAGGTTGATTTGTGGATGATAAGGAGTGCATAAGACTTTGTTGCATATAAAGTTGCATTCAGAGCCCACAGAGGTGTCTTCTGAACAATCATTGCTAATAGGTTTACCATACATTCAGGGCATAATGCTACCAATGGGCATGAAAGAGATAAGTGAGTCTTTGGGGGAAATGCTCAGCACTCTTTGGAGAAATAAAAGTGACTGCTACATCTTATGTCTCCAATAGTGTGTAAGGCAGACTTTGTTCTGTATTAATCTTTTAAATTGCCAATGGCATCAATCTGTGTGAGGCTGGAAAACCAATCATGCATGAGAGCCAGTTGGGGATGTATGTCAGGACATACACCGCTATTCAAACCATCATGGTCATGTCGAGCCCTCAGCTATGAATCAAGGATTCAGAGATTAAAACAGAACTGCTGCTCACAGGCATTTACAGACTTGTGTTGAGAGAGTTGCACATAGATTGTAAGATAACACAGTGGTAATAGTCTGATAGAGGTGGGAAAATTGCAGGGTGAACTCCACAAAGGGATGCGCTAACTCAAGTAGGGAGAGATTAGTGTTGGGAAAGGCTTCTCACTGGAGGTGAATTATTGAATGCCAGGCTTTCTCTGAAGATTCCCCCCAAAGTGTCAACATCAGTGTTGTAGTCAGAGTTTGCAAGGTAAACCATTTAGTACAGATCAGATAATTTATAGGATTAGTTTGTAGTGACTAAAGTACAAAAGGGTGCAGGAAATCTGTCCACACATTAAAGACCCAAAGAAACCAGCCGAGGGCCTGTATCCTACAGCAATGTTCTGCCTCAAACCAGCTTAAGATCTGGAGCCCATAACAATGACCTCCGTGGATCCATCTGGAGATGACGAGCCCATAGCAATGTCTCATGCAAATCTGTATCACAGATCTGCACTGGGAAGGCCCAAAGGTCTGTGGTATGAGCCAGAAAGTGTGTCAGTAGGATGAGAGAACTGTACCAGGAAGATGAGGGATCTGCACTGCAGCCTTACTCATACTAAGGACAAAAGTCCTGACAAAGTGAACTATCAGCATTCTCAGTGACAGAAAGGTCCTGATCTCCTTTAGTGATGAGAACAGCCAAGTGCATACCAGGAAAGCCAGCAAGACAAGCTCCTTCAGGAGAACCAACAGTCCCCCACCTCTTCATCTCCAGTTCTTCTCTCAGTGTTGGCCATCACTGTCATCCTGTGGGCCTTCTACACCCAGAACCACCCCAGTTCAGTTCACCTGGGTAAACTGAACAAGTTAATCACCAGTCAATCCACCACCATCCCTTTCTACTGTTTCTACTCTATAGAACTATACTTTATCAACTACTCCCCAGCCATCATTCTATGAGCAACTGTGGTTGTAGTGGCATAACAAATGCATGAAGTGGGAGCTTCTCTAAAGACTAGAATGGAACAAATGATATAGATCTGACCCTTGGGGAGATAGAAAAGATTAGAAAAGCCCTTCTCAAAAAAATTACATCAGAGGTAAATATTGATGTACAGGGATTATCTAGGCAAGGAGAAAGGTACTTGTGTTACAGAAAGATGATGTAGAGAACAGGGCATGGTTGTCTTTTCTGTGCCAGAAAGTTATTCCAAAGTTCTAGTACTCTTAGGGAAGGGACACACCAGAGTTGATTCATTAGGGCTTCCTGAGGGTCAAGACTGGGAAATGTCTAAAATATAATAGCATGTGGCTATAAAAAAAAACCAAAGAGTTATTTATGTCTTAGCATCCTTTTTCATGAGCAGAGACTGAATACTTCATTTTTATGTCTGTAAACATCCTGAAAAAAATGTACCATCTTTGTCAGAAAAAAGGATATTGAGCAGGAAAAAAAAGATGTTGTTTAGTTTCATACATTAGTTTCATGTTACTCATAGCCCTAAACTCTGACTCATAACAGGAAAGCAGACAAATGCATTTCTCCACTCTTGCCTGACTTTCATGTACATGATACATAAATAATGTAAATGGGTGACTTCTGACTGCCTGGCTTTCTCTTTCACTCACTTCCTGGGGCTTTTCTTGAATTATATGAGCATTATCATTGAGCAAAAAAGCATATTTGATTGAGTTTTCAAGGTAAGTAAATGTTTATCTGTACCTGAACTTTCAAAAGAAGTAAAAGTCTATCCTTTTTAAAAAGCTAGGACCCTTATTTTAATGGACATTATTTGACCTCATTAATTTAATACTTATTATAAGCTTATGAGCTAAACTCTGTCATCATTCCATTTGAAAGGGAAGCTTTGGGCTGGAGAAACAGCTCAGTGGCCTAAGCACCTGCCTGGAAAGCAGAAGGACCCACTTTTGATCCCTGGTAGCACATGCCATGCCAGCCCCAGTACGTTAGCAAAGCACCTGCCCCTGAAACCAGACATGGTGGTACATGCCCATAATCACAGTGCTGAGGAGACTGACACAGGAGGATCACTATGAGACCAAGCTATAAGACCCTATAAAAAATAAGCAAATGAATAAATAAATGAAAAGATTAGGAAGGAAAGCCATGAGCAAGAAGTTATGTGAGGCCATCCATTAGTACACCATGAACTTGAACAGTTGGTGCTTCCTGAGCCTCTAAGTTTCTAACCATTATTCTAAAAATGAAACACATGGCCAAACAATCAGTAGCTGACCCTTTAAATTCCTGTCTTTGTACCTCTTGATAAAATGACTGAGGTTGGGTACATAGAGCTGGCTAACTCTTTCCCTCCTTGGCTGCCTAACAATAAGCTATGATCATGAACAATGCAGTATCTGTGTTTGGATCAGTAAGTCCATGACCACAAGACTTCAGAAGAAACACGTTGCCAGTTATCCCCTATGCTATGGAAAGGCCACAGGATGTAAGGAAGAACCTAAGGAAAAAAACACCCAACATGTACAAAAAAACATGAGATATCATCATTCCATTTACATTCAGAATTCATTTTCATGGTGGCAAGACAATTGGATTTGGTATGATTTCCATTTCCTTGAATTATGCAAAGAAAATGAACTTAAGCATAGATTTACAAAAGAGATGGCCTGTATTTGAGTCGAAAGACCTCAAGAAGGAATGCAAACACAGAAGGAACATATCTGCAAATGCTAATGTTCGTACTGGCAACAAAGTATAAGTAGGAGACTAGATAACATCAAAAGGATTAAAAATTCTCCACCAGTACACACTGACTTTGTCAATATTTCAGTAAAAGTATTAATAAGCAAAACCCTGAACAATGTCTAACACTTTCTAGCCATATTCTGTAAAAGGAAAAGATATGTGTATATGCATGAGTGTGTGCATACAACACCTGCAATGGACATGCAGATTCACTACAGGTATAAACAGAGCAAGCAGGACCCTGGCAGGCACTCTCTTATTGCACTTGATTCTCAAAACACATCTACAATTCAGGGATCATCATTTCCAGTCTTACAGGGCAGAACTGTACTGTGTAAGAATATAACTTCTCCCATGTGAAAAAGCCAGCATTTGAATGCAGCTATGTCTATACCAAAGGGGAGAGGATACCAAAAGAGCATTTATTAGAAAGCAACACATTGAAAGTATGCTTAGATTCAGAGATGGTTTGCCTGAAGGAAAAATGATAACACCAAAAACAGAAAAATGAGTAAAATTAATTCTGAATAGATTGACCAGTGCTCAGGCAGAAAGAGAAGTGTGAACAAAGTGCTTAGCTAAGTTCAGAGAGTGCTCCCAATGCAGACAGGAAGAAGGGGCTTGGCACAAGAAGAGAAGTACTCCAGATGTGCAGAGTTTCAAAGGGAATGAGACAAAAACACAATATAGAGATTTAGCACCTACAGATACTATCACATACCACGTCATTATTTTTGCAGATGAGAAAACCAAGGATTAGGAGTAGGTAACACAAGCATAGGACTATGAAGTATAATTCTGATTCCTTCACCTGGCAGTGTTCACACAAGTAAATGACAAGACTAGAGCAGAATGTCCTTTATTATCTCCCAAAACATTTATCCCACAGCCAGCATACCCCTATGGACAAAATACAGACTACTTACATGCTGATGTTCACATCAGATGCTTTCTTGAATGGAATTTTACTTCTTGAATTTGGTACATTCAGCAAATCCACAGATATAAGCCAAGGTCAAGCACAGTATCTCATAATTTCACTTAACCAAAATTAGCATCTTCTGTGCCCGAAACTATGTTTAGATTTCTTCTTGTTCTTTCATCTGTATTATCAGTAACTGCAAAAAGATTTTGTTTAAGGTCAAAATTCGTATCAAGAACATTTGTTTGTTTATTCATCTGTGTGTGTAAATTTCACCCTCGGAAATTTAAATATACATGATGAAAATAGAAACTAGCAAAGGATCTGGATATTAAAAGGCCTAGTACTATATTGGACTCATAAAGATCTTGACATGATGTTCCTTTTTGTTTGTACACAAATCTTGAATATATAAAATTAAGAACAAAAGATATGCATTAAAAATTTGTACCCTGTTATGCCAATAACTTTAGTATTTCTTTTGTGAAGTTGAAAGAAAAATGACCAAGTAGTGGCATGGCTCTCACTACCTTCTTTACTTGGAGAGAGACTGTTACTCAGCATGGCTCTAGTCCATGTTTAGGATGGTAGTATTTTTAGGTTATAGGACTTATGATTTTTTAATAATTTTATTGAGAAACAAATAGCAACGAGACAAGTTTCAAACCTGATTAGTAGGACAGTTTCAATAATTAATACATTACATATTGTCTTCTTAGTGATTATACTTAGTACAAGATGCAGACATGATATTCTGTCCACAAACACTATTAGTACAAATCTTTCTATTCATCGAATTAAGAGAAAGTAGCTGTATATCTATCCTAACTATTTTGACCGACCTTGTCTGATATAAAAGTTACATTTCTTGTTATATAGGTCTTGCTTACTCTTGGTCTTAACCATCCAGCAGAAAAGTATAAAAAGTAAAGCCATATTAATATGCGGAACTGTAAAAGGCTCAGGTCAACAACTTCTGACATTGTCAGTCCTACGGATAACCCACTACTATTATGGACTACTGGACTATCTTGGATTATTTTGCTGAATTCATGCACCTACAATATTTAAATGACAATGAAATATCCATATTTGACAAAACTAAACAAAAAGGAGATACAAATGAAGAACCGTTTTGTATCTGTACAACACTTATAATTTAGGCTGCAGTTGCTTAACTTAGGGCAAAATGCTTGAAGTGTCTCATGAGTTTCTTCATCTATGTAAAAAAAATAGTTGTACTTACTCTGGCCTGGTGTTATGAAGATTGAAACATTAAATGTAGTACACTTTTAGTATTGTTTTTGGCACAGAGGGTAACATAAATTGATTATGCTGAGAATGATTATGAATAGATGGAAGAAAAGTTGGTAAATACTGGAAAACCTGGCTTAGGCTCCACAAATAGAGATAATTTATGTCTATACTATTAGAAAATAAGATTTCAAATGTCTGAGCCAAGACAAACAAGGTTTATAATGGTGTTCCAAATAATATTTTGACAGCTTCTGCAAAGGATGTACAATTTCTGTTTAAGCAGGCAATGTTTCTCCTTTTATTTGTACTTAAACATTCAATTGATTGCCTCAGAAAAGCAGATTATTAAATAGGCATTATCTGGGACCTGGCCAAAATCCTCTATTGCCTGTATGAAGGGGTGTAGTAAAGGATGAAGGAAAAGACAGAGCCAGATATGGTAATGCATAGGGAGCTGCAAAGTCAATGCTTCAGAATGGGCAAAGGCTAGGATCACCCAGCTTACCATTATTTTTTTTTAAATGTATTTGGTACAGGGCCTCACTATGCAGCTCAGACTCGTAGTGATCTTCCTGTTGCAGCCTCCCTAACACTGGAATTACAGGCATGCGCAACCATGCCAGCTTCACCCAGGGGTGGGGCTGGTGCAGCATGTTGTGCTAGGGGTGGAACCCTGGTCCTTGTGCTTGCCTAAGCAGGAGCTTAGTCTGCTGAATTATCTCTCTAGCCCACCACTATTGTTATTAGTCAGTGGATGGAAAAAGGTAGTGAGTGATTCTAGGAGCAGTGGTAACAATTATGGTGGGCTAGTAAAAGAACAAAGCGATCCTGCAAGGTCACTAAGGAAGCTGTCATTCCCCATGTGGAGCTTTTACTACTACTACTATATTGCTTTAAAGATCCCTGTCATCCTCAGCAGTCCGTACCCTCCGTGTGAGTGCCATAGCCTCACTGGCCATCAGGCTTCAGCTCTGACCTGTGACAGATAGCAGTGAGTTTCCACACTGCAATTCAGCCTACAGGGCAGGGCAAAGATGGTCTGGGACATCGCTTGACTCAGCTTGTAATTTGTGGCCCTCAACAGGCATTCTTCTTCAATGGAATACATATTACATATACTAATTCACTTAAACTTTTTAAATGAGAACTACAAATATGAGATGTTCATTCACAAAAATATTGCCAGAAGATGAGAAGTTTTATGATAGAAATTATAATGACATGACTTAGAAAATTCAGATGACATAAGTATTTTGTGAAAATTATTTGGGCTTTATAAATAAAAACAGGTTAAGCAAAGTCTAGTATTCAAACTGTTTTGTTTGGGAAATTTATTACATTTCTCTAATAATATGTTCTTTGTCATTTAGAAAGGGAATAGCTTCATCCATATTTCAGTTTTTAAAATGATGATAAGGTACATACTACGTATAAAGTATCCAGGCAGGGTTCCAAAGGGATTGATACACAACTCTCTGGAGGAAATACATATCCTCAGTAATACAGAACTACTTTTGTTTCTAATAAGTGAATTAAAAATGCCATTTTAGGACACAAATAACTTGAAAATTCTCTGAACTAGCAATCAGAAGCCTTGGTATTAGTCTTGGTGCTGAGCTACAATGATTCTTCACTGAGTAAAAAGCAAAATATACAAGCTTGTGATGCCAAAGCTCAACTAGAACTGCCATTTCCAGACTCCGTTTGAGATCCTAAGCAAGTTGCTTAAACAGTACGGATCTCAGGAGCAGGGATATGGCTCATTGGCATAAGCCTCTGCCTGGCAAGTGCAAGGTCCTGAGTTCAATCCCTGGTATCAAATGGTGAAAGAAGGAAAGAAAGAAAGAAAGAAAGAAAGAAAGAAAGAAAGAAAGAAAGAAAGAAAGA
>NDGM011046149.1:0-12598 GCA_002564305.1 Octomys mimax | reverse complement strand
CAGGGATTGAACTCAGATCCTTGCACTTGCCAGGGAAGCGCTTATTCTACTGAGCCATCTCCCTGGCCCTGTTTTTGTTTTTTTCTTCAGCTCACTTTGTAGCCCAGACTGGTCTTGAACTTGCGGTGCTCTCCTTCCTCAATCTCCCAAGTGTCAGGATTACAGGTGTGCTCCACCATGCCCTGCCAAGGACTAAAAGTTTGAGCCCAGTCCTGACAACTTAGAGACTTTGGGAGATCCTGTCTCAAAATACAAAATAAAATGAGCTGTAGCTCAATGGTAGAGCCCTTGCCTAACATGTGTCAGTCCCTGGCTTCAATCCTTAGTACTATAAGAGAAAAGAAAAAACAAAAATTCTTTTAACATCAGGTGGAAAAAGTGAACTTTTAGGTCAAAGAAAAGTATTTTAAAATATACTATTAATCAATTATCTATATACCCACAAAGTTAAACAATGTCCTTTTCAGTAGTCTGTGGAGCAGGGCCTCTGCTGCAGTGCACGGGCTGGCCAGTCCCAGGCTGGGTGAGCTCCCTCAGCTCGCCCAAAGGACAAGAGAGGCCCCTTCCAGAGGACGGTGCCCGGACAGTGTTGACGCAAGCTCCTAATCTACCCCACTACAATGCTCTCAGGGCTGGGATGGAGCTCAGCTCTTCTTTCACACACCAGGCCCTCAGTCAATCTGCAGAACCCCAAGTAATAATAATAATGACGATGATGACGATGATCATAACCATCCCCATCTCCCAGCGGGGGGCCTGGGGAGGCCCTGTGAACCTCAGTGGCAAAAACAAGCAACCCCTTTTCACTTAGGATAAAAATGGGCCCCTCTGCCTAGAAGAGACCCCATCCCCACTCCAGGAGCCAACCCTGAGAGGATGTCAACCTTCCTGGGACTAGAGCAGGTCCCTGTCACAGCTCCCATGGGCCACCCCCCCACTCCCACCTTGTGCCTCCCACCCATAGCTCCCACAGAGCCTGGGGCAAAGCAGGTGTCCAGCAATGATTTACTCAAGGCTCCAACAGGTGACAGATTGTGCCCCGCTCCAGCACCTGAGCTTTCTACCATCCACACCAGGCCTCAGGAGCAGGACTGATGGTAGGGCATGTCCATGACAGGGGAGGGCTGCTGCTCAAGGGCCATGGCAGGAGGCCCAGTTCCTCCCTTCCCAGCTGGAGGAGCTGCCCGGCTCTTCCCTGACAGGAACAAAGTGAAATCCTACAGGTTAGAAAGGACAGGCAGTGAGCAGTGACCCAGGGAAAGCGCTGAGCAGGGTTCCAGCTAGGGAGAGGCTGGGAGTGCGGGCAGATCAGTGACTCTGAGCAGGCGCAGCCCCTCGATGCCCTGGGCACTTCTGCCCCCACAGCCGGAGTCTGCAGAGGACCGGCCTCCTCTCCCCTGGCTTGCTGGAGCAGCTGAAGCCAGGCGCTGGTGGGGGCTGCTCTTCCCTCCTGGGCCCCTAGCTCCTCTCATCTGCTTTCTCGGCCCCCTGGGAGCTGGGTCTTAGCTCTCTATCACCAAACAAATCTGCATCCCGCCCCTCCTATGTGTGGGGTGCCAGGATGCAGGCCAGGCCCTGCTGGCATAAGATTCATCTGCAGTCCAAGACAAAAAGCAGCACAAGCAGACACTTGAACCAGAATCCCTTATGCCTGAGGTGGTGAAGGAAATCAAAGAGAAGAGCCAGGAGGGCAGCAGGTAGAAGCTGAGTCAGAGGAGGAGACAGAGACCTGCTGACAGAGACAGGCATCCTGGAGGAGCAGTGCCAGGTGGCCAGGTAGGAAGAGCCGAGCAAAGGCTCTGAGGTAGGGAGAGGCATAGGGAGGGGCTTGCAGGGCAGGCAGAGTGAAGAGAGGAGACAGGAAAGGTCACAAGTCATGTGGGCAGGGGCAGCCCTGGGGGGCCTTGTGAGCCTTTGGGGGAAACAGAGCCATCAGAGCTTTGACAGAGGCAGTACAGAGGACAGCCTGAGAGTTGTGGGCGGCCGGCGACAGTTGTCAGCAGCCCAGATCCTGGCCCGTGTGGGAGCTCTGTGACCGCTGACTGTGATGCTGCCATGCAGACGGGTGGCCCGGTCTCATGGGGAGGGGGGCTGCACTCTGTTGCCCTCCCTTCCCATAGGCCACCAGCGGGGACCTATGTTTCAGGAGGGCGAGCCATGTGAAACACGGTTTAGATAAGAACCACCCCACAGACGGGACCAACGTGAAATGTGCTGAATTCTGAAGATAAAACAAGAGACTTCAAAGCCACCTCAAACTGTGAGAGCAGTCGCTGTGTTTGACAAGCTCCGGGCCCCCAGGCCAAGGTCCTTGTCCTCAGAGGGGATGTTGCTCCGGTGGAAAGCAGAGGCTGGCAGGGTGCTTCCAGGCTGGGGAAGGGACAGGGACAGGGGAGCAGGGTCCCATGGGAGCTCGTGCCACACTGTTGCCAGCACCAAGTGGGTGCGCCCCTAGCAACCATGGACATCATCCTGGGCAATCATCTTAACAGATCCACACATCTGCTTGGGCCCCACTAACAGAGGGGGACAAAGTGGCCCAGAGAGGACAAGTGACTTGAGCCGGACATGGGCCTTGGCAGGAGCAGACACAGTCCTTGCTCTTGGCCAGCCTTGGTCCTGAGATCCCCAGCTGTGACTGTGGGCCAGCAGCTGCACCTCCCAGGGGCTCAGTTTCCTCATCTGGGACTGGAGGGTCATTTTGTGGAGGCCTCTGAGTATTGATAATGTTACAGCTGCCCACAGAACTGTCACGGCTGCACAGGGTCTGTCTTAGTCCATCACTGTTGCTGTAACAAAGTGCCTGAGGCTGGGAAACTCATAAAGAATGGAACTGCCTGTGGCCTCAGTTCTGGAGGCTGGGGACCCAGAACACAGCACTGCATCCTAGCAGGGCACAGGGCATCTCCTAGCTGGACAGAGCCAACCTGGGTCTTGCTTCTCTTCTTGGAGGGCCTAATTCTGCTAGGGGCTGAGGCCCAACAACTTTGTCTGCCCTCCCAAAGGACCAACTCCAGATACCATCAAGCCTGCAAATTTAGGGATTAAGTTTCCAACATGGGTACTTTCAGGGGGCACACTGGACTCCTCACAGTGCTTCACTGAGGAAGGTGTGAGGCTGGGCTCAGCCTGCTCACCCTGGAGGAGTAACAATCCAGTAGCTTCTCCCACAGAGTCTTTTTTACCAGTCTTCTGGGGAGAGGTCTGAGCACCCTGTTGGATCCATTTTACAGATGGGGAAACTGAGGTTTAAATAAATACCTGCCCCAGATCCTACCCACAGTTTGGGTGATAGAGATAGGATTCTACCCCTAAGCCTCACTGAGCCTGCCAAGACTTATCTGCCTCCCAGGATGAGCCCCTCACTACCTTTCCTCTGAGACAAGCCCGGGATCACTCAAACCTGCTGGAAATGTAGTCACCTGTGCCTCCCCTTCTGGGGTCCCTCTTGGTCTCCTCCTTCCAGGGCCTCTTCTCCATTTTACCTGCACCTCAGACTGGCTTCTCTCACTGCTGCCACACCTTGGGGCTCCCCAAGGTACCACACACTCCAGCCATCCTACTCTGTAGAGCCCATTCCTGGTCCACCTTGCCCACCTCATACTGCTCCCTAAGAAGCTGCCCAGTCAGCTACTTTTTTTCTTTTTTTATGTATTTGGTACAGGGTCTCGCGTGCACCACCATGCCTGGTCTTGGTGGCCAGCTCAGTGTGCCTGGGGGCAGGGCCAGTGTGGCACGTGGGGCCAGTGTGGCACGTGGTGCCAGGGATCAAACCCCAGCCCCTGTGCTTGCCTAAGCAGGCATTTAGTCTGTTGAGTTAGTTATCTTGCTGGCTCCCAATCCGCCACTTAAAGCTCCAAGCAGGTGACTTGGCTGCAGGTTCCACAGGCCCAGGCACCTCCTTGGTCCCCTTCCCTCCTGCAGCCTCGTGATTCTGCCTCCCAGCCAGCAGCCCTCAAACAAATGACGCTGACTTCCTCTGGGCAACAAGGGATGCCCTCATACCCACTCCAGCCCCTGTCCCAAGGCACCTTCCATATCCTGGCATTTGTTATGCAAGAGCTTCATGTTCATTGCCCCCAAGTGGGTGATACACACAAACAAACAGCAAGGGAAAAGTGAGTCACCCTCCAGCTCCTCATGCAGCTTTGGATGTCCCCATTGCTGTCCCTGGAGGACCTTGGAGACTGTTGGCAAAGCCCTAACAGTCACTGAGGCATTTGTCAAGCAAATTCCCTGGGTCCCACATTGGGCCAAATGTTTTGGGGGCTCCATTCTTGCCACTTTTCCCCTAAGGCTCAGGGAGGGGGACCTGCTATGTTGCCGCTTCATAGGTTCAGGGAGTTCAGGGAATTGAAATGATTGGCACAGAGCCGGGTTTGAATCAGGCTCTGACTTGCAAGGGGGCTCCCCTCCCTCTGGAGCTGTAGGGTAGCACTGGGCAGCCCACCATTAGCATAACCACAAGCAGCTCTGAAATCCAATTACTAGGAGATGGCTTGGGCCCCAGCCAGCCGGGTGTCGTCTCCATCCACGGATGAGGGGCTGTGACCAAGGCTGGCCTGGTGCGGGGAGTGGGAGAAGCCACGGAGGATGGGGGCTGCAGAAGCAGCCCCATCCAGAGCTCTGGGGCTGGGGGTGGGCTCCTGAAGGCAGCTCTGACCTTTCTGCTCACCACCAGTGGACACGGCCAATTGTCCCTGAGAG
The DNA here is from genome assembly GCA_002564305.1 of Octomys mimax. Taxonomy (NCBI): domain Eukaryota; kingdom Metazoa; phylum Chordata; class Mammalia; order Rodentia; family Octodontidae; genus Octomys; species Octomys mimax. The sequence continues at coordinate 7,891 of NDGM011046149.1, read as the reverse complement.
AGAGAGCCACACATTTCTCTGTCTCTAGCTTGCTGGGTGACCCTGGGCAATCCCTTGGCTTCTGTGAGCTTCAACCTTCTGAAAGGAGAAAACCAGGAGCCATTTGAGTAGAAAACACACAGCATGGAAGGAAGACCTGGATCTGAGAGCCCAGCAGGCCCGGTCTCACCCTTTGGGGCCCAGCTACTGTTCCCTTCACCCCAGCTCTGCAGCTGCCCACCCCTCTACATCATCATTTCCCAGCAAGTGAGAAAGCAGGGACAGGTGCTGCTCCCCGCTCTCCTGCATGCTCCTGTGTTGGAAACATAAGCCCAAATTCACATGTTGATGGTATCTAGGGGAGCAACTTTGGGAGGTAACAAATTAGAAGGGGCCATGAGGTTGAGGTCCCCATGCTGACATTAGCAACTGCATAAGAAAAGGGGTGAGCCCTGAGCTGGCAGCTTGCTGGTCTGTCTGTAACACGCTGCCCAATGCCATGTTTTGAAGCAGAAGCAGGAAGGAGGACTCAAGGTCCTTCCTGGGGGCCAGCCAAAGCCCAGCACTGTGAGCTAAGTTGTCTCCGCTCTTTATAAATTACTGGAGTATTCAGTTGCATCCACAGAAAACTGACCCAGTCCAGCCTGACAGATATAGCACAAAACAGTTGGAGGCCCTCCCCCTGTGGCGCCACACCTGAGCAGAAACAGAGGTCCCTGAGGCCATAGTACTGTGTTCACACTCCAGGTCGGGCCAGCCATGCCCACCCACTGCAGAGTGTTCCAGAGCGACAAGCCCCCAATCCCCACCCACAGATAGCCGTGCCTGGCTTTGTCTCTCGAGAGCAGCAGCCCTTGCATCTTCAGTGCTCTGTGCGCACATGTGCCAGCATCTTGGAGTGGGGCTGCAGGCTTGTGGGATATGCACATCTTTGCTACTTATTGCCAAATTGCTCTCCAAAGTGGTTGTTCAGATGATCGTTTTAAAATATAAATTAGATCATGTCACTTCCCTGCTTAAAACTTTCAAATAGCTTCCTATTATACTTAGAATAAAATCCATATTCCCCTCCATGAACGCGCTGCTGTATCCCACCTGCTACTCCCCCAATTTCATGACCTCCTTTAGATTTAATAGGTCTGCCTCTATTATGCCTCAGGGCCTTTGCACATACTGCTTCTATAGCTCACATACTTCTTCTGGCTCTTTCCAAACTACCCCCTCCCTTTTTTTCTTTTCCTTTTTGAGACAGTGTATAGTTCAGGCTGGCCTTGAACTCCTGCCTCAGCCTTCTGAGTGCCGGAATTATAGGTCTGCACTGCCATGTCTGGCTGGCCCCTTTCGATCTTTCAGATCTTAACAAAAATGTCACCTCCTCTGATGACCCCTACTGTGACCACCTAGTTAATTCACTCACTNACCCCTACTGTGACCACCTAGTTAACTCACTCTCTCTCTCTCTCTCTCTCTCTCTCTCTCTCCTGTTCTCTGTCTTTCAATTCTAGTGATGGAATGCAGGGCCTTGCTCATGCTAGACAAGTGCTCTACCATTGAGCTGCCCTAGTCCTTTTAAAATTTTAAATGATGAGGTGGGCATGGTGGTACACACTTTTAGTCCCAGCCCTCAGGAGGCTGAGCCAGGAGGAGCACCACAAGTTCCAGGCCAGCTTGGGCTGTGCAGTGAGTTCAAGGCTGGCTTGAACTACATAGTGAGACCTTGTAGTTAAAACAAGCAAACAAAAAATTAATTTTTAAAATGTGTTTAGTACAGGGTCTACAGGGTCTCACTACTTAGATCAGACTCATAGTGATTCTTCTGTTTTCAGCCTCCCAAGTGCTGGGATTACAGGCATGCGCCACCAAGCCCAGTCTCAATCCCTGCTGTCTCAGTGTTCTCTAGGGATGGGACGGGCACGACAGGTCAAGACTGAACCCTGGTCACTGCACTCTGCCTAATCAGGCACTTAGTCTACTGAGCTATCTGGCCAACCCCAAAATTTAAATTTTGAGACATGGTCTTGCTAAATTGCCCAGGCTGGGGGGGCTTTGTGGGTTAGCTCAGTTGTTTAAAGCGCCTGGTCAATACCAGCCTGTGGGGCGTGCTGAGATAGTGATGGAGACTGGGCGTGGTGGCACACACCTGTACTCCCAGCACTTGGGAGGCTGAAAACAGGAGAATCACTACAAGCCCAATCTATGTAGTCAGGCCCTGCAGACCCTGTAGACCCTGTCCTAAATACGGGAAATAAAATAAAATAAAATAAAAATAAATTGCCCAGGCTGGCCTTGAACTGTGAGCTTCCTGCCTCAGTCTCTCAATTAGGTAGGACTGCGATATGTGCCACCATATCCGGGCTACCTGTCTCCCTGCTTTAGAGCCATACCATGGCCCCACAGTGCCCTCGTTCTCTCATTGGCTTGCTGGTTTATTGCCAGCTTGGCAGCCTGTGGTAGAGGGGACTCAACCACCTGGTTCACTCCCAATCCCAAAAGCCACCACAGGTGCGACACTGAAGGGCTATTCATTAAATGAACATTGCTTCTGCCATCATGTCCAGAGCAGCAGGGAGGTATAGGCCCACAAGTCCTTGCCTGCGGCCATGGAGTCATGGCAGGTGCCAAAGCTGGAGAGCTGGAGAGTGGCTGGATCTTTGGAAAGATCCGGTTCAAATCCCAGAGAAGGAGAAGCCCACAGGTCTGGGGGTAAAGAGGGCAGACAGAGAGGTGGAAAAGGGCAGTGCTGAGCCCATAGGGACCAATTAGGGGAGCATGCAGACAGGATGGGTCAGAGGTGGGGTGTGCTCTCAGGGGGTCTGGGGTCAGTGGGGCAAGGAGTCTGTGTGTGGAGACAGCAGTGTTGCTGCCCTGCCCCCATCTTCCCATCCTCATTAGGGAGCAGGAGGAGTTCTGGGGTGCTCATGCTGGGGCACTCTTAGCTTCTAGGGTCACAGCCCCCAACCCCCAAGACAGCCTTGAAGATGTCTGTATACATTGCCCCAGTGCACACCATTTGGGGAGACCCTGAAGGACTCTTCCTCCTGGGACTCCAGCAGATGCCTTGGATTTGGCCCAGCCCCTCTCCCCCCTCACACATCAGGGAAACCAGAAAACATCCTCACTCAGCCCACCCAGTGGTGTTTCTGGGGACAGATAACACTCCTGACACTCCTGTTCCCTTGTAAGTGAAGCAGAAAAAAGGCAGTGACCACTGCTGCACAGGAGATTTAAGTCGGATACCAGGGAGGACTTCCTCTGCCATTGGAAGCCTTGTGGGATACTATCTCCTCCTGGAAGCTGGTGGAGGTCACCCTTGGCCACCCAGCATTGGTCTCACAGGCTGGGGAGGCAGCTGGTTCCTGGGGACTCAACCGGGAGCAGGGAGCAGGGAGCTCTGCGCTCCTAACTCTTAACACAACTGCTCCTACAACAGAGTGTACCCAAAGGGCCAGGAGCCAACAGTGTCCCTGTCCTGCTGCCTGAGGGCAGCCATCCCATCCCTCCCCAGGTAGGCAGAGAGGAGCCTGGTCCATGCCCTGCTGGCCTCCTCTTCTCAGCCCTCCTCCCAGTTTGGGCTCCAAGCTCTGGAGAAGGGAGGGAGGAGGGAAGCAGGAGATGGAAGGAAGAGGCCCCTTGTGGCCATTGGTATGCGAGGCCCAGACTTGGCCTGGTGGCCCAGCCTTTCTGCTCAGCTCTTTGAGAATCCCTCTTTGGCGGCAGCTTGGTGGTTGCCCAGCAACCCTCCCACCCCCGCCCCCATGGCTGGTGCACCGGCTTCCCTTCCCCCCTCCCATCTCTGGGCTTCTCCAGGCCTCAGCCCCAGCAGATTCCCAGCTAGGAACCTTCCAGGCCTGGCTGCCCAGGGCACCTGACCCTGGCAGATGAGGGCCTTGGGCTGACCCCACCCCACCATGGCTCTGGACTGAAGCTCTGTCCGTACAGGGGCTGGGGAGCTACCCTAGGCTGAAACTATCCCTTTTTCTCCTTACTCTCCTGGCCCTGGAGTACTGGGGCGGGGCAGGTGAGGGACAGACACCAGCTCTTTCCTCCCAACTCTGCTGTGCCCTGTGCGTGGACCATGGGCTCAGAGTATCCTCCTCAGACTCCTATCTCACTCCCTGGGCACTGTCTTCAGTGGCTGCACTACCCTGAGGTGCTGAAGTCTTCTAAGGGGACAGAGGGGACCTTGGTGGAGCTGCCTGAGTCCTACCAGTCCTACCAGGTAAGAAAGGTGTCCTCTCTGCCATGGTGGCATCTGTTGGCCCCTAACTGTGGGGTCCCACTGGCCTGTTGAGCTGGGTGCTAGGATCAGAATGGCATATAAGGAGCTCCAGGGTCATGGGGGATGTCGGGGGAGCGGGCACAGAGAAGGAGGAGGTGTGGCCACTGTATGCTGAGCCCCAATGGGCTCAAATCAAAATCAGGCACCCCTGAGCATCCCCTCCCTGTCCCTCTCCTTGACAGTGACAAGGACCTTTGACTCACTATGAGCTCCTCCAACCCTCCCCATGGCAGGCCCTTTCTCTCTGTCCTCTTGCCCATCACTCAGCTCTGAACCAAGCAGAAGGCCCTGTCACAGCTGCTCACTGTCCAGCCCCTTGTGCCCATCTCTGTCCTGACTTGGCTGTATGTACCAGGTGTACCAGAAGACAGATGGCCTAGCCCAGGACACTTAAATCACTATAAAAAACACAAATGTGTTCTCTGCTGGGAAAACTGGCTGGGGAGGGATGGGCAGGGAGGGAGTGGCTGCCATGCATGTCTGGCAATTGTTGGGATCAGTGGGAGATGATGTTACTAGAGACAGAGGTGGCTCCCATGGGGAAAGAGGGGACCCCTCAAGGAAGCTGGGACCAGCAGCCCTAATCCTAGGGACTGGGGGAGATGGGCTGCTATGAACCCTAGCCCTGTGCAGCAGGGTCCTGCCTCTGCCCACTTCTGGGCTCTGGCTCTCTCTGGAATTTTCTACCCACCCACCTACCCCACCTGGGCACAGCCTGATCTTTCTTCACACCAAGCATCCCCTCCTCCCCCACTAGCAGTGGAAGGGTGTCTGCCCCTCTTTGAATCCCTGGCACTATCATCCAGGGCATCTCCAGGGCTCTGAATCATGCTGGACTTGGGACAGCCTGTTATTGTGGCCCTACAGGGCCCTTTCATACTCACACTCACTCATTCAAGGTTCCACTCATTTGTGTGTTCCATGTAGTCTTCATTCAGCAACACCAGACTGCTCTCCTGAGTGCCATGCATACATGGTACAGGTGCTAGGGACACTCAGGGACCCAACAGGACCCGGCTGTGCCTTCAGGATGTTGATACTTAGGTGGAAGAGATGGATACTAGCATACTAGCAGGACATACCTCACTAAGTCCTACTCCGTAAATCACTTGCTACTTCACATGTGACTATGGAGGAACACACCCAGCCTGTGAAACCTTCAGCTGCCCTGATTCTGGGCATGTGAGCATTGTCCAGCTGCCAAACCTGGGCAGAAGTCTCCAATGGTCACAAAATCGAACTAAGTGCCACCAACAAAAGAAGCAGAGAGAACAAAGTGACTGACATCAGGAGTTTGTCCCCTTCAATGCTCACACTGAAACTCAACCCTCAGGGTCCTATGTTAATGGCATTTGGAGAAAGGGCCTTAGGGTTTCATGCATGTGTATATGTGTGTTGTGCTGGACCCTGGGGCCCTGTGTGTGCTAGGTGAGCACTCAGGACCTCATGTTTGCCAGGCAGGCGCTATGCCACTGAGCCATATCACTGGCTCACTTCATTGTGTTCTGTAGGGAGAAGCCCTCTGTATAGTGCAGAATGTTGGGAAACAGAGCATGGTGAGGTTAGGACTTGCATCAGAGATTCTGGAACTTTCTAGAAGGTGCTGGTGTGACAGGCAGGTGTCCCTAAAGTAGTATACACAGCCAGCCCATGTACCAACCATAGGAACCAGGGGCTGGGGGTGAGTGGGCCAACTATGAGCTCTGCCACCCAAGGTACCTTGGGGACCCTGAGGGCAGTGATCTCCAGGACAAGATGAGGACAGGAAGTCCCCTGCAAGGCTCTATCGCTTTGGGTGAGGGCTAAGGGCCTACCTTTCCCTGGAGAAGCTGCCTCTCTGGGCCCCAGGTTGTGACTTCACTGTCCTTGCCTTGGCCCAACCTTTCCCACTGCCCCAGGGTGGCTCCATGTGAGGTGTTGAGCACAGAGCCCGGGACAAAGGGTTCCTGATGATGCTTCCATGAAGTCAGGTCACCCTTTTCTCCTTCCCAGAAGAGACAAAAGTGAGGACAGAAGAGGCACAAGATAGTTGACAACAGTCTAAAAATGGTGAAACGATGTCACAACTCTACACCATGTACCAAGCACTTTCCTCTTGGGACCTTAGCAGATCGTCATACTGCCCCCTCCAGGGGTCTGTGATGACCCTGTTTATATAAGAAGATGGAGGTGTAGCCAGGCAGCAGGGAGGGGGCGAGCAGATCTACCCAGGAAGGGAGGCAAGGGTATTACAGTCAGGGCCAGTGTGACCTTGGCTGTCCCTGTAGGTCTCTGGCACTGAGCTGCTGGACATTGTGTGGGTCACTGCCCCCTTGGGAGCTGGGGAGCTCTGGAGCTTGGCAAGCTCAAGGTTGAAGCCACACACTGTTGCTGGGTGACTTGTGGTGACCTCATTCCTGAGAGCATCACCCCAAGGGCCAGCTTGCAGGACTAACTTTGTCCTTCTGGGTCAGGTCCCCACTGTTTTCACCATGGGCCTTGTCTTCACAAAGCCCATAGCACCTAGGGGCTCAATGTTTGTTGACTGAATAAGCCACCTTTCTTTTTTCTTTTTATGGTGGAACCGGGGATTGAACTCAGGCCCTTGTACTTGCCAGGCAAGCACTTATTCTACTGAGCTATCTCCCCAGCCCCTAAGCCACCTTTCTAAATCTCATAGCCAAGTATTATGCTCTTGAAATTATATTCTCAATGGAGCCTTCTTCCTCCTAGGATGAAGTCCAGACTGCCCAGCGTTAAACCTGCACACATCTCATCCTTCTGCACAGTTGCCTTGACTCTAATCCCCAACTCCAACCAAGAATTCCTTTTTTTTGGCAGAACCAGGGATTGAACTCAGGCCCCCTGCACTTGCCAGGAAAGTACTTATTCTACTGAGCCATCTCCCCAGCCCCTCCAACCAAGAATTCCTGATCATCAACACCAGGCTCTTTCCCATGAGCAATGAGCTGCCTCTGTTGGCTGCCTGGAACCCTCCTCCTGACCCTCAAGACACAGGCAAGAGTTACTCCTGGAAAGCTGCCCCGCATGTCCCAGGTGACCAGCCTGAGGGGCACATGGTGATGCCTATTTCAGAAGGACCCTGATGAATCCTTCTAGAAGCCTGGCATTCCAGCTTTGCCAGGTGAGGCCCAGCAGGGGTCAGATCCACTCTTGGTTTCTTGTCCCCAAAATAGCCCCCTCTTCCCAGGAACTTCCATCCATCTTCCCTGAGCTGTGTGCAGCCACTAGGCACATCTAAGCAAGTCATGATACATCAACTTGATGGAATATCATGCAGCCATTAAAACCACAGTTATGAAGATGATATTTTGACATTTCAGTGTGACATGCCAACTAGAGCTAGCTCCATACCATCCACTCCACTACAGGGCTCTGATGCCTGCCCTGATCCCCCACTGCACTTGGCTTGTAGGAAGCAGGGATGGAAAAGGGAGGGTTCAGTTTTGAAGAGGAGGAAGACATGCATATAGCTCCTGAGCCACGCAGTGATGCAATGGAGGAATGACAGAGCCCCAGGTTCCCCAACTGTCTGAGGGCCTGGGGAGCCAGAACAGAAGCCACAGTGCTGTGAAAATTATAGCCAGTTTTGCATGGACAAGCCTGGAAGGGAGTGGGAAAATGGGGGGGGGG
>NDGM011046112.1:0-15733 GCA_002564305.1 Octomys mimax | reverse complement strand
ATTGAACTCAAGACCTTGCACTTGCCAGGAAGGCGATGTGCCACCAAGCTGCATCCCCAGCCCCCTCTTTTGCAGTTGCTGGACCACCATGATGTCACTCAAAGAATGAATTATTGCCATTTCGAAGCACAGCACATAGCAAAGGAAAAAAAGCTCCATCCACTTACACTGAGAATTCTTCCAAGCACATAGGACGGTATTATATTAATATTGTAATTCAGAAGCATATTAGAATGATTTTGATTAGCTAATGACTGTGTGATCATTGGAGGAGATTCCTTTATGTGGCCAGCAAAACCTGGAAAAGAAAAACCTAAACATTGAGGTAAAGACATGAAATGAACTTGCCTTGCAGGAAATACAACTCAAAATAAAACCACAGTCCTCCTAGCCTGCCGGACCTCAGCCCGGGCTCACACGCACGCAGTCCATGCATCTTTCGCACTCATCGGTCCGCATGCACAGCACAGATCTGAAGGGTTTGGTTATCTTCTCAAATATATGATTAGGATGTAAAAATTCATCATGCCAGTCATCTCCATGATCAGGGACAAACACTTCAGAGCGATAATTTTCTGGGGACCTATAAAGTAGAAATATAATTTGCTGGGTAGAACTCTTACTGAATTTAGAAAGCTCTGATAGCAATTCTTAAATGAGAAAGGTTAAATATTTGTTTCCTATATTTGAGTTAAGAGATCAAAGCAGGGAAATGAGACCCAGAGTACTTTCTCTGATTTGGTTTTGATCCAAGTGTGAGAGGCCACGACTGGGCAGAACGCGATGGCCACGGGAAGCGTCTGCAGGCCACACAAGCACTCGTACCTTCTGCTTTCCGCCTCTCTTCCACGGAGAAACGGGCTGCCGTGGCAGCGTCTTCAGGTGCACGGAGTTCAGAATGAATTTTTACACCCCAGATGATGGACTGGTACACTTCAAAAATGAGATCATGACTCTGCTAAACACATTTCTCTGCTCTCTTTCTCTGTCTTGACTAGTTTACATTGTAATGGAGCAATAACATTTTAAAAATTTTGAATAGGCACTTACTGGAATTACAGTTAATCCTGATACAATCTAGATGGGGAAGAATAGATGAGAAATGAAAATTTATCCTTCAAGGTAACAGCTGCAGACATCCAATAAAATCACAGTCCACCCTTCCGGGGACAGACACATGCAAATATGGCCACTCCGTGTCATTATTCTTTACATACTTCTAAAACCCAGATTTGTTGTTATAAAACTGCCCCATTGGAGACAATAATAGAATGTTTCCAAAAATGGCCAATTCAAACAAAGCTACATGGTGACAAATCTAAGTGAACAAAGAGTAGTTAACTGTCAAAGATGCTTGACTTAGGCTGGTTGCACCTCTCGCCCCATCTGTGAAAGAACATGTCACCATTTTTAGCAAAATTAAAAAGTGCTCCGTCACAATGGGGTGTGGTGCAAGCTCAGCTAGGCGCAGGCATCTTGGACCTCGGAAAGCTAAGATCCCACAAAGGCCAACGGACTCCTTCAGAATTTGCGATGGTCACATGGAGAGTGAGTCAAAAGTATTCTCACCTCATGCTAATGCTTTTCTTTGTTTGTTAGTCTGGTTTTTAAAAACCTTCATTTTCTGGGGCACAATGTAGCAACAGCCAGCTGTTGGCTGGATTCCATGTCTTGTATTAATTGTAGGAGAGAAGAACCCACCGTGCGCGTTCTACAGAGTCACCCTCGGGGCACGCAGCCTCCCCTTTCTGTGCTACCCGTGGTATCTCTATGCAGTAGGTGTCATGAACATTGCCATTGACTTTCATTTTCTTATATTTGCTTCATGCAAAGACAGATACTGTAGGATTGAAATGTCTGATGTGGATAACAAAGACTGTGCCGATTAACTTGGCAGAACTGTGTGGAGTGTGCTGTGCATGTGTTTTTCATATATGTGGAGACACGTGCACTTTTTGGCTTTGGTTTGAATGCCTTTGGGGAACATGAAAAATATCAACCTAGATTCTGTTTCCATGTAGCTGAGTTTGTCATGTGTCGTCAACCGCATCAGAAAAGTGGTTGCAAGCAGCCAAGGACCAGCAGCGACACAGCTCTCTCTACAGAATGCTTTGCTGATGAAAAATTCCCAGGAGTGTTTCCCACTTTGAGTGGCAGGCAGCCTCTTTGCTGTGATTAGGCCTTCAGGAGACGGGTTTGTAGTAACCTGCCGTCGCCAGTAGGGGGAAATCTAACAGAACAGGAAATGAGTGCTGTGTTACAGAATTTTCAAGTCATTTATCATTTAATGCAATTTTGCTAGTGTTTAATTGAATGCAATTACATGCAGTAACATTCCAAGGGGTAAATTCTGCTCTGTGAGTTACCATTCTGCGCACACAACTTGGAAATCTAGGTAGGGTTGCCACATTCTCCGAGTCTTTCCTAGATCTACGCAGACACAGATTTGACCTTTCCTCCATTGTGTATTCGTTTATACGTGTGTTTAAACTTTCACAAAATACAGTAAAACCTCATTCACTTGTGCTTCTTTCATTTGGGGTGAACTGTTGTATTGGAACTTATTGGGCAGAACATTAAAGCTCCATTTGGTGCGAACAGAGATCTCCCAAGAAATTTTCCTTCAGAACAACAAACAAGGTTTTGAAATGCCAGGTTCATACAAACTGATTTCAAATACTGCACTGGAAATTGAAGACACCAATTTGCATGGCACCAGGTGATGACGGGGGTTCTTATCCAGAGTTCCAATGAACCTAGTGAGCCCCTTCCTTCCTTCGCAAGAGCTTTCCAGCTGGGAGTTTGTGTTTTTGAATGTAATGGAAAAACAGAACTGCTTATTGTTTTACAATCTATCATTCAGATGTATTCTATACTCAGACTGATGTTCCCCTAAGTTCATGCAGGTCAGTGAGGTTTTACTGTAGCAACGGCCTCCCCCTAGTACTACGCACAAGCAGGAAAGCATTATCTTTCTGTAGAAGACACTGCGTCCTCGTGTTCTCATGGCTGCTTGCTCAGGGCCGCAGACTTTGGGCATTGAAGGGTTGTGGATCGTTGTTTGATAGCAAAATATCACCACACAGAACTTCAAAACAGAAAGGATGGAGGACCACAAAGGTGGCTATTCAAAAGAGAAGCCCAGGAGAGAGTAAAATCAACTGCTAATTGAGATAGCATCCTTGAAATTTGCAATTTTGTATGTGTATCATCTAAATAAAATTGGGCAGATTTTCATTTATCTGCAAGAACATCACCTATAACTGATAGAAAATGAGAAAATACAACAGGTCGTTCAGTTTGACGCAAGTTGGATCCTCATTATTTACAGTTTCATCTCACTGGTAGCAATGGCTTCACTTTTAATAACCTTCAGTGGTCGAAATCACAAAACATTGAGCGATATTAAACATAAACAAAAACTGAAAGATGCCCCCCCGAGTCTAAATTAATTTAAAGGATGAAAATAAGAACATTAGGTGTTTTAACTTCTCATGACAAACAGGCTGTTTGGTAAATGTTCGCAAGCAAACTGAACAGAAGTGAGTGGTAGCTGAACGGGAGGGCAGGTGGTTACCTAGGTTGACCGTCAGCTTCACGCGGCCCGCGTCCAGCTCCAGCCGGAGGGTGTCCGCAGAATCCCTGGACGTGGTGGCCATCAGAATGCCGTAGGCGCGCTGGGACCGGAACCGCAGGGAGGCGTCCTCGGCCTCCGTATGCATCACCACAGGGAGCTGGATTTTCATGAACATGCTCCCGTCGTAGCTCAGAACCGTCGCCTCTGCAGGTGGGAAACGGACGAGCGAAGTTCTTGTTTTATTAGTGCAACTGTGCTTGGAAAGGGGTAACCCATTAAAGGCTGCCCAGAGCACAATACAATACAATCAGCTCCTCTGCTTAAAAACAAGATCCTTCACAAGGAAAGAAAAGTCACAGGGTAAGTCCATTGGTAAAGTATGAAGTAGGGGTAGCATCGCCCCTCTGTCCCCATATCCTTTTATCTGCAGCATTAACCATGTTTGATCGGAAGTGTATTACATGTAATTTCCCTTCTCAGTAGCAGACACCATGTTTTTCTCCTCCCCTCCCCGTCCCCCTCCCCCTCCCCCTCCTGTCTCTCCCCCTCCAGTGTCTCCCCCTCCGCCTCCTAATCCTTCTGTAGGAATTGAACACAGGGAATTTTCCCTGAGCTCTTCCTAATTTTTTGGTTTTTTAAGAGAGCAATCACTAAGCTGCTACTTTACTCAAGCTGGGCTCAGAAGCATGATCCTTCCGCATCAACCTCCCTGCAGGGTGGCTGGCATTAACAGGTGATCACAGGTGCAAACCTGCTTGGAACTAGCAGCAAGGTAAGCAGTGTGTGTGACCACGAGGTCGCCGATGAACACTGTGGGATGAGTCAGCCTCGCACTGGCTCTGAATTGAGGAAGGAGAGGGCAGGGCAGAAAGCACCCAGAGCCAGGCCCCCACGCAAGACCACGGGGCCAACGGGAACTGCTGGTGTAATGTTTTCACACTCTCTATGCTTAAAGGCAACAATAATGATGAAATGCTGGTATGACTCGTGCCACTCTGAACACAATGGAAAAGGCGATGTTCCAAAAGAGAAGCTGACCGTGTCACCCAACAAGAGAACAAGCTCCCTAGAGCCTGAGCTGTACCTTTATTTTGCGGTTCATTTAGAGGTAAGGAGTAACTGAAAACATTATCTACCAGCACAACCCTGGTGTCATGAAAATACCAAGCTGTTGTGACAGTGTCAACCGGTTGCATACCTTGGCTATGGTGGATAAAGACAGGGTGGGATGGAGGACGTGTATGGCAGTGTCACTGAACTAGGGCAGGAGTGTCACTAAACTATGGTAGATTAGGGAAGTCACCTCACATCATGTTAAATACATAGAGTCATGCATACAAACTGCTTTTAGGAAGTACTTTAAGGAAAGCACTCCGCAGAGTTAAGCACCAGTGGGCGCTGCCGTCCTGTGAAACAAATATTGTTCTGCACTTTTACTGATTCTGCTAACTCAGAGTGCTGTTCAACAGGAAAAGCTCTACCTTGAATTAAAATGAGGGAGGCTGTACTGTGTTGGCTATTTATGCGGCACAACACTCGCTCCACTGACACAACTGTCCTTGGTATTAAAGCCGCACTACATCAGGGAGCTGTGGGTCTGCAGTTAGAGCAGAACCTGCACTCCTGGCACTGGCCTTCACAGCTCAGCGTGGCCCGGCCTCGCCTTTCTCTGGCCTCCACAGCCAGCATCGCCCCTTGCCTGGCAAGCTCCACCGCACCCATCATGCTCTCAGGAAAGCGCCTGCAGCCCACCTGGAAGGGCCTCACCTGAGAGCTCTTCAGTTGGTTGGGTCTTTCTGCATTTGAGGCGCTTGTCAAACGCTGCTCCAGAGAGGCCTGCTCCCCATTATGGCCATGCTAATCTATTAAGCATTTCTTTTCTTTTCTTTTTTTAATGTATTTGGCACAGGGTCTACAGGGTCTACAGGGTCTCACTACATAGATCAGACTCATGGTGATTCTCCTGTTTTCAATCTCCCAAGAGCTGGGATTACAGGTGCGCGCCACCACGCCGAGTCTCAGTTGCAGTCCCAGCGTGCCCTGGGAACAGGGCTTTAATCTGCTGAGCTATCTAGCCAGCCTCAAGCATCTCATTTTTAGTGTCACTGTTTCTGATTCTTTGTGTGCTGCAATCTGCATCTGTCCCCTTCCAAAGGCGCTGCCCTGAAGCCAGAGAGAAGCTTCCCAGAGTCTCTTCTGGCCGGGCAGCCGGTACTGTCAGTCCTGGGCAGCCAGACACACCGCTGAAGCCCGCAGGAATTCCCTGCAGTAACGACCGCGCCTGATGCTAATGTGGATCAAGGAGCTGTTCTAAGGTAGACATAAAGCTTACATAAATGCCAACCAAAGAAGTTAAGTTTATCTACTGTAAAAGATAGCTAATTCCATTAATATGTGTGACCAAAATTTATGCTGAAGTCTACTTTTACAGAGATACCTGGGCTGCACCGGCAGTCTACAGAGGTACCTAAGACACCAATGAAAAACTAAAGTGTGGTCTTAGAAAACAGAGTCTGTGCCATGTCACCGGCTTCTGCAACTAGAAGAGAGGCCTAAAGCAGGTGCGAAGCTTCCCCGGCACCCAGAGCAGCAACCCCAAAAGGAAGAGATCACTGCGAGAGATGCGACGGCAGTGGCCTAGTAAATGAACATGGTGGCAAAACTGTAGTAAGTGCTTTAAAAAACATTTTGGTACAACCATAAGTGAAATTTGATCTTGGCTTTTGTTTTCCTACACTTAATCTTAAAGTAACAAATACCACAGTTTAAAGTTTAAGAGGCCATTACCAACTGTTCATTTACTCTGCTATCAAAAACCTTGCTAGTTTCCTCCTAGTTATTAATCTGAACAACTCTTCTGTTGTCCAACAGTCATATTTTTAAGACTATCTCTTACCCTTCTGTAATGTGGTTTAATTCGAAAACTAAGTAGGTGTATGCCATTTAAAAATTACAGCTGCCTGACAGTCACAAATATATTATGAAATACAGTCCAGAGAAGAAAAGTAACCAAGATTACTGGATACTAACTTTGTCCAAAATGCTGCATGAATAGCGTAACACGGTAAAGTGACACAACTCAAATGTTCCACTTTCTCAATGTGAAAATAATGTGTTAGGGCTGGCCAAATAGCTCAGGGGATTACAGCACCAGCAAGCAGGTGCCAGGGCCGGGTTTCGATCCCTGGGCCTGTGGTGCTGGCCCCGCCCCTGGGCAGTGCTGAGACTGCGATTGAGCCTGTGCATGGTGGTACCCGCCTGTAATCCCAGCTCTTGGGAGGCTGTAAACAGGCAGATCACTGCGAGTCCAGTCCAATCTAGTACTGACACCCTGAACACTCTGTAGACCCTTCCAAAAAAAAAGAAAGAAAATAACTTGTTGATGAACAAAACTGAAAGCCTAAGTGATTTTGCATAATTAGAGTTCACATTTAAGTAGAAAAGAAATGCAAAATGCACAAAGTCCTAGTCTTGAGTTGACAACTAGACCTTACACAACACTCTGACATCTGAAGGTTTTGCTACTTGGCAGTGTATTTTAGCAGCAGTAAAATTATTTTACCATTTAGAATATAAAAAGTGTTCTACAAAGGCCTATTTTAGCGCAATACTTCCTAGCAGGAGAGAAGAACGGTTTTAACTTTGTCTTCTACGTCTCCTTCTCCCTGTCATTATGCTTGATAAATTTGCTTTTCTGCATTCTCCCTTGTTGCAGTCTACAGTGTACACCTGTCCTGGCTTTGCCGAGAGGCAGTCACATGTTGCGATCAGCAATGAAAGTCAGACAGGAAGCCGAGTTCCTTGGCTCTGGCATCTGTCCCTCCATCTGTTAAAGAGTTTGACAAATGAATATAAAGCAGACCTCTGCTCATACTAAAACTCTTATTTTACATATTTCTGAGTATAGTTTCTATTGTACAAATTATTCTTTCTTATAGGGTCAGTACACGTAGAACAAAATGCTATTTGACTTAGTGAAGAAATGTTTTGTTGTTTCTTATAAAGCTTTGGCTTCCCTAATGTGGAATGAAAATTTCCTAGGATGGCAGCAAGCTTCTCTCAGCTGTAGTGTCTGACATCAGCACACTTTTAAATTAGGATGAATAATTATCACCATAAATCATCAGCTGTCATTCAATAATTACAGAATAGAAACTTTAGGAGTGCTGGCTTTTAATCTTTTTAATTTCAGGAGTGTTCCTTGGATTCCATGAGTCCACAGCCTCCTGTGAGGACAGCACCTCCAGACAAGAAATATAGGGTCGGTTCTCTCCTTTAAACTGGGATGTGGGCTTTAAGTGTGATCCCGGGTTTGCCAAACTAGGGAAGAGCTGGACACGGGGCAGACCCAAATGCGGTGGTTGTGATCGTGACAACCGATCAACATTTTCCTTGCTCTCGGGTGGTACCACGATGTGAGACAATTCTAAGAAACACTCTACACAATATGCGGCTATGGTCTCAAGGAAGAACCCTGTCAAATGACCATTTTACCCCATAAATGTCCAACCTGGAGACAAAGAAATCCACAGAAATGCCGAGCTGACCGTGTGCTAAAAGCCGCTGCAGCACACACTCCTAGTGCTGGTGGCAACTGCAGCTGGTGCCTGGCATTCCCACCACTGCTTCTCTCTCTTTCTGGCTCAAAGACTCTACAACTGCTACCTGTATTTTTGCCAGATGTAGTAGCCGGATATAGCCACAGGGTGGTACACTGTGTGTACATAACTGAAGGCTTTCGTCACTCATGTGGCCACTGAGTCACACTTTTCCAGCCGTGCTTCAGGAGGGGGTTTCAGACCTGCGGCTTTCTGAGCAGTGAAAATTAAAACAGAACTTCAAATCATGTAGGTACACTGATTCCCTATTATGCCTAACTGTACTGTCCCTGGCCAACGCTGTCACATTTTCCTCTTTTGGCAAATGTTCCAAAGCCAACTAGACAAGCCAAAACTGGAAAGGTAATGCAGGAGAGCACATTTGTAAGGAACGTAATCCAGCTGCACAGGAAGAGCTGAGTTCTGACAACAACTCACCAACTGCATTCTGTTGTAAGGAGAATGAATGTATTTATGTGATAAACTATTCTCTCACCTATTGACCTGCTCTGTTAGCCTTTATGTGACACTAAAGAATGGCAGCATTGTGGTAGGAAATTAATCTATTGTTTGCTATTAATTTACTAGTAATTGTTTATAGGTATTAATTTTAGAAATATAATTGATATGATGATGCACCCCACTTTTAACATAAAAATAAAAACCACACTTCAATTTTGGGTTCTACAAAACAGCGCCTTGTTTCTTTAGGTTCAATCAATGGAACTATTTCAAGAACGAAGGACAGCAGCTAACTAAATGAGCAGCTTAGCAATAAGAGGTGAGGTGCTTCTAGATCAAATACCTAATGGAGCAGTGCCATTTGCCCTGGGAGAGGACAATGGAGCAGCTCATCAATACTTCTTCACTTCGATTTTCAGCTCCACTGCAGAAGATACGTGACAATGGGCAGTGACGAGAGCATTTATCTGAAGGACTGGGTCGATGGCAGGACGGGCTGGGCGCCATTTGTTCTGCTATTTCTTCCGCCAGCCTGCTCTGCAGATCAGCTGGTGACAGCTGCCACACTTCAGGCTTCCTTTCCCCTTATTCCTGTCCTTCCAAGGAAAGAGTGAAGAAACTTAGCATCTCCACCTCGTAGAGAAGGAGCAGGGCAACCTGCTCAGGAAGGCAAGCGAGATAGCTACGACTTGCGGTCAGATAGGTAACCACCTGCGATTGGTTAGTTTCTAGCTGCCAGGCAGTACCTTTAAAATTAAGATTGAATTATGAAATAATTTATAATTATAATTTATCATGTGGATGATTGAAAGCCAGCTTATTTTTCAGTGGGAATGCTGCTCCGTGGGACAGCTGACGAAGCAGAACGAGCAGGCAAGTTGGTCTTACTAGCAGTGCTGGGGAGCTGCAAGCTACAGCTGAGCGTGTCTCAAATGCTATCTGTTAGCCATAAATACTACCACTGGAGTCAGAAGTACAGCTCATTTGTGACTTTTTTTAACTATCCTTCTTCCTGAAGTTAAAAGTTGGGCAAAGCCGCGTGTGGTGGCACATGCCTAGAATCCCAGCACCTGGGAGGCTGAGGCAGGAGGATCACCATGAGTTCCAGGCCAGCCTGTGCTACAAAGTAAGATCAAGGTCAGCCTGACCTGCAAAAAAAACCAAAAGTAAAAAGAGGGCAAAAGTGAGAGCAGTTTTACACAGCTTTGGGTCCTGACCTACGTGACTGAAGACACACATGCCTATCTGTGCAATACATTTAAAGATCTGTGTCTTCGCAGATCCAGACCCTTTGAAAACCATTAAAGGCTGATCAGTCATCCATGTTACTGCAGGAAACACGTTTCACTTGTCATGTTATTTGAGGTCAGCACTTAATGTATTGTTCATCTACAATAACTGGCTGCTGTGTTTTTGAAAACTTACCTCTCTCGCAGGACCTGCCAAGGTAGCCTGTTCCAGAACAATCACAGACATATCTGTTCCACCCATCCCTGCACATGCCATTATTTTTGCACGGGTTGCTAAGGCACGGTTTTGCTGTCTCCCTGGAGCAGGAGGGTTTCACCCCAGCGGTGCTCTGCACTTCGGCCATTTGTCGGATGTCTTTGCTCTGGCCGTCAATGAATAAGTCCCGAATGCAGCCTACGTAGCCATAGTTGAGCAGGGCAGTCCACACTTCTGTGGGGAAGACAAGGCCGGCCTTGTTCTCCGGCAGGCCTCCGAGGTACAACTCGTCATCCAGGTCCAGAATCTCACTCTCACCTGGGGCAGTGTAGGGCGTGCGCAGCGTGTTGACGGAAATGGTACCTGGTACAAAGACAGAGGACACAGGGTGCTCAGCACGCAGGGCTCACTCTCCTCAGCCCCCATTCCCAGGTTCGTTTGCTCAGGGGCAGCCCCCTGAGAGGCCCCTGAGAGCAGCCAGTGCCTGCTATTCTTGCGTGTCTGCCACTTCCAAGTTATATTAAGAAATTTATGAAATCAGATAACATAAAACAGGCACCATCTAAAATGGTTCCTTTGGACTTTGTAAATGAGAATAAAGAGATTATAGGAAACCAACAGTGTTTCTCAGCTTCTAAAAGCTCAGCCACTAAATAAATACTTACATAAAAATAGTATTCTACGTCACTCTCTGGAACAGTTAGACATCCCTTGGTGATGCTTTCAAAGCTAGTATGTACGTGTAAACCAAAGAAAGACTACGTGGTCCTCATTTTAACTGACTTTCTTGTTTAGACTGGACACAATAGTTTGATCATTTAGGTCAAAAGCTAACTTCTTCACTCTTAGCTGCATGCATAATATATTGGTTACCTCTGTAATTTGCAATTTCTTACCCATAACATGGTCATGATCACATAACTTATGGCAGAAAATATGTTCCATGTGTTAAATAAAATAAACTAGTGTCTGGTTATAATGACCACTGTACACAGGTTCACGTGCTATCAGTGGCTCACTTCTTCTAGCAAAATCCTGTACCTAAAGCAATATGGCTTAGTTTTTACTTCAAATGTTTTGGGGAATGAACACTATATGTTTAGAAACATGAGAACCTAGGGCCTAAGTGAAATGATCAAATATTCATCTGTGGAAATATTAAAGAGTCACAAAAATGTGGAATCCATGGAAAAAAAACAAAAAAGCACATCCCTAATATAAACATGGATACACTATCAGATTGCAAAAATTCCACCAACATTCAATCTCCAGAACAACTTTTATATAGATGGCAAATATACACCACATGAGTCCACTACTACATTAGGGCACATTTATTTTTCAGAGCTAAATCATAATGCAAAGCAGGAAGAGTCGGAAGACAGAACCAGCGAAGTCTGATGCAGGGCTGGAGTGCTGGCACTGGGGCCAAGACCAGGGGAGTCGGCCTGAGAAAGACTGGAGACAGAGACAGGCGCAGAGAAGAGCGCAGGAAGGGGGCGCTGTAGTTCCAGGGCCCTGTGTGCAGCAGGGTCCCATTCCCAAGGGCAGGGTGGTCCCCAGCACTGCTGCCCCACAGGACTGGTTTTTGTGACTGTGAAGGACAGGAAAGCCACTGACAGAAACAGCCAAGTCATTAAGAGAACATTTGTCTTTCTAGACTTGCAGAGAAAGAAATGCAAAAGCTCCCAGGAGAGAAAGCCGCAAAGGCACTGCTATTTTTGGCCCTTGAACAAGGGAAGCACGATTAGGATTCTGGGAGGCAGCAGAAAAGGAAAGGGACCAAGCCTCCAGGCCTCACGCTTAGGCCCATGCAATGTCTAGATGCAAATTCCCACTGGGGAACTTCCAGATCCCATAAAACCCAACTTACAGAAATCTAAGGAACAGCATTTGAAGATGTGGAATTTATGCAATTGTTCAGAAAATGGTGGCTAATAGGACGACCATTACATGCGTTCTAAAGACTTGTTTTTTTCAAAACTGTATAAAATACCCAGGAAGTGACTTAACAAATGGTCCCCATCCTCTGCAGCAGCGAATGTAAGTTAAAGCATGAGGAGAAAGAATGAACACCGAGGACAAAGGGAAAGGTACTCTGGTTTTGTCTCTGCGGTGCAGGGAGCTAAGCAGGGCCTCATGCGTGCCCAGCTCCAAGCAGGGCTCCACGCATGCGCAGCTTCACCCGCGTCACACCCGCAGCCCGAGGTGGAATTTTAAAGAACACAACCCGCATTTACATGGACTGCAGAGGACTATATCCAGTGAACATAGCGACTTACGTTTTTAAGATAAAGGAGAGAGGAACATAATTATTTTTCAACTGTCACAAGAATGCGTCAAAGAAGCAGTGTCATCTTGGAGGATTTGTTACAATAGATAAGTATTGTCATGAGACAGAGAATTTAGCAAGGTAACAATAAGAGTGAAATATATTTACAATCTGTATTTACCACCCCCCATAATCAGCTTTGTTTTATTTATAGAATAAGCCTGATCCAGCTCAAAAAGGGGAAAGCAGGCAAGCAGGTTGGCACAACAGTGTATTACGCTGGATTCTCTTTACTCAGAAAGTCATCCTGACACCGAGTGGGTGGGCTCCTGAGACAGAAGGCTTTGTGGCTACAGCGAAACTTGGTTCTCTCTGCCCCCTCCAGCCCTCAGCTGCGGTCACAGCACTGAGAAAATCGGCCACCTGCAGCATGACATCAAGGACCAGGGACTGGTTCTCTAGGGTTTTATTCATGGAGTGTTAATGTCTGCTCTGAGCGAAATATTTTAGGGAAAAGTTCAGACATATTTTATGAATGTGTTTACAGCTAGAGTACCATGGTCCTTATAACTTTCTTTTTTTTTCTTATAATTAACAGAATAAGATCCAAGTTTTCTTGTAGCCCCATGCACATTCACTGAATCAAAAGTTTAACAGAAAAATATTTAATTGTAGTGCCATAAGGGACCAAAAAAGTTTATCGATTAGTGTATTTTTAATTAAATGCTGGGCCATCAAGTGAATTTCAAGCCAACTCGTGAGTTGTAACCCACCATTCAAAAAACTCTGATGGAAAAGGTGTCATAAATTGTTTCTCCCACTGTTGTCTACTGTGTCTATGAAGACAGTTTTAGTTCTTATACAAAGAAAAGGCAATAAAGTAGGACAGATAAAGCTATAATCCTAATTTCAATTCAAAGCTAATCAAAGAGCAGTTAGAATTTTAATTTAGTCACAGATTCAAAGTTAAAAGGACACACAAATGGATGGCAGGTAGATCTACCAGGTGCCTTTCAGGGAACACGCCCCAAACAGGCACAGAAGAAGGAAGGAGCCAAGTTTGGATAAGTAAGTAGAGTGTTTTTCTATATTTTAGCTATATTTTAGAGAGTCCTTACCAAAGAGAAGCAAGTAAACAGGTCAGAGGTTAAATTGGAAAACAGTTATTTTTACATGTTGAAAATGTATAAACTATTTGAAAGAAGAATTAAAATTCATTGCTGAGTCAAACTGAGATAGTTGTATTATTTATGTGCAAACAAATATCCAAACTACAATATTTCTGGTAAGAGACTTGAGTTATAGATCACGATCAGAACTTTACTGTGCTTAAGAATCACATGATATGTTCACCGGAGCAAAAGAGCAACCACAGAATCAGAATTAGCTTAAACCAATTGAACACATACACACGAGCTCAGTGAAATTTCACTGCTAGCGTTCCCGAGCGTATGTTTCATGACCCCAAGTTATAGAGCAGGATTTCAGACAGCACATCAAATGAATATGGAAACCTTGTTCACTGATAAACTCAAGTGAGTTGTTGCCACAACAGCTATATCAAGAGAAAATGACAATTTTCCAATGGCTGAAATAAATAAATTTTAAGAGACAATGTAAGTCTGGGAATATCACTGGATTATTCCTGGTTTTCTAGGAATCAAAAATATTGACATGACCTCTATGGATTCTCTCCCACATTCCACCCCTTCCACATAGTTCCTATAAATATATAAGGACAATTATAAATATAATTTGAAGTTTCTGGTAGTCAATCAATGCTTTAAACATTGTTGTGTTAATCTGTCAAAATTGGTGGAAGCTAAAAGGGTCAAATAATCATTAAAAATATTATGTCATTATTCAAAAAAAATTGGTGGAAATTATTGACATTTGGGATTTTATTTAAATTAGTGTTTTATGCTTCAACAGTTAAGAATACAAAACAACCTGCTATGCTATTCTACTTTTTTAAAACCAATGAAATTGCAGTTCCCATGTCCATATTACCCGCATAAATTTAATATTAGAAAAACTTAGGTTGCATTAACATTTAATCTGGTGTGTAAGCAAATGGATAAAAAGCAAGCAGACAACATAATATTTATTTAAGAATATTTAAAAACATAAATAATAAATTATCCTTTCTTATCCGATTGTATGGAAATGGGAAAGTGTTGAAAATAGCTTAGTGACAAGCATGGCATTCAGCTTTACAGTTTGACATGGAGTTAATAACCTATAGCTTCTCCTTATTCCATCTTCCTTAGGTTTTCTTTTTGCATAATATTAGTTTACAAGGTGAGTAGAAAATGAAGATCAGATTTAAGGTAAATTTACTTTGATTCCAGTTCTAAATTACAGCAAAATTTGAATTGCTCAGAAAAGAGGAGTAGAAAAGAACGCACTGGGGTGGGAAATGCTTTTGGCTGGCGACACAAGACTGATCTTCAGGTGTAGCCCTTCACCCAAAGCAGGTGCATTGAGCCACTGCCTGGCTTTTCTATGCCTCACGGTGGTTCCTGCACAAAATGTGGAGTTTTCAAGAAGCTCTCTAAGGTTTCTTTGCAAATAGAAGAACTGCAAATTATTGCTTAAAATATTTTTAAGTGTCAATTTTGTCTCTCCATAACTATCCTCTGTATCCTACTGCAGGAAACTCTTTCCACAAAGCTATAAATTCATTTTTCCCCTTCACCTTCTGTTAACGAATTCAAACTTGGTGAAAAGCTTCAGTCACAGACCCAGATGCAACGAAACGTGGTAAAACATAAAGGGTGAAATAAGTAATGTTCATAACATCATAAGAAGAAACAGTTTTTTTAAAAAATCCCAAAATATTAAAATATTAACAGTGGGGATTTTGAGGAATTCTGAGTGGAGAGAGGGTCTGTTTTTTGTTTCTGTGTAATTTTCTGTCTTTAAAGAAAAAAAAGTCAGGGGCCAGGGAGATGGCTCAGAAGAATAAGCGCTTCCCTGGCAAGTGCAAGGGCCTGAGTTCAANAGAATTGAAAGAAAAAAAAAGTCAGATATGTCTATAAAACTATGAACTAAGCAGCCGCACGAAGATAGCAACATGTAATACTAGGGCCACGCTTGGAGCGCCTCTCATGCTGGTCTTCTAAATACGTACAGCTTCTCATATCAATTACTGCCATACTGTCTCTCAAGTAAATGTCCGTTTTTTTAAAGGGTAGTAAATCAAAACAAGAGACAAGAAAAAAAAGTTATAGGACTATCCAGTTACAACGCTGAATATAGTTACATTTCTGAGTTTCTGTGTAAAAATATGTAATTGTTTATAACTATTTTTATTTTTTTCTTCACATTCTATAGGGATTTAAAGTTTAACATATCAATACTTGATGGAAAATATCT
>NDGM011046106.1:0-17994 GCA_002564305.1 Octomys mimax | reverse complement strand
CACACACACACACACGGGTGTGTAAGCGTAAGCGAGGAAGAAACAGAGCCGGGGTATGCAGGTGTAATACCTAAGTAGAGGCAACCTTTGTCCAGGAGTCTCAAGCTTCACCCGAGCAAGTGGGTGGAAAGACCACAACAGCAGGGAGGAGGACGCGCGCCCCGTACTCAGTAGTTTTAAGTATTCAGTATATTAAACATGTTTGGGGATGCAAGGATTTGCCTCTGAGCCTCTGAGCTGTGGGTTAGGCCTGGCCTTAGGCTAACACCCCAGATTTACACATGAGGAAACTGAGGCCAGACCAGAGCAGGGCCCACCACCCCAGGAGCCCTTGGGATGCGCCCACAACATTCCACACACTAAGGACACCAGCAAAGGAGGCTCTGGGCCTGCCCCAGCAGCCCATGTCATGGAGGGCCCAGGCTGGGACCACTGGCTTGGCCCACAGTCTTCCGGATGTGTAAGGTCCCAGGGCTCCTTCCCAGTCCAAGATCTCGCACAAATCTGGGCCTGATTTTGGGAATGAAGGCCAAGGACATCCGTTTCTCCCAGAATTTTGCCCAGAACAAAGGCGTCCCGCTGTCTGGCCTCCTGGGCCAGTGGGGAAGGGGTGGAATCTGTCTACCACTGGCCATTGCTCCCTAGGCCACAGGGGTCTGGACAGCGTCCTGGCTGGCAGAAACACCCACAGGGAGCCTGGGAAACTGAACCTCGGGCCTCTGTGAGCAGGTGCCCACCAGGACTCCTGCACACAGCCCTGGTGGTCTGGCCAGGGGGGTGTCTCCCTCGGGGTGCCCTGGTCAGGTTGGCCCTTTCAGGGTGCTGGGAGCTGCAGCCCCACCAGCCTCACTGCAGTCCACTGGGTCTGGCCCAGAGCTCCGTCCAGCCCGGACAGCACCCCCATACCTCCCCCTCACTACTTCTGCTAATGCCCTGCAGATGGGTCTCCTCACTGGCCTCCAAGAAAAACAGGCCGACCGCAGATTCTCCTCACAGACACGGCACCACTGGAAAGTTCTCGCCCCACATTCCCGAAAGGAAATAAAAATTTCTCTGAAGTGCATTTCAAGTGAGAGGCGCCCCAGCCACATCCAAGAGGCTGGGTCCCCAGGCTCCGCCGGTGCTCCATGCGTGGGTGAAGGTCCCCAGCACTGAAGCCACCACACGACACCCCTGGTTGGTTCCCACCACACCCGCCTTGGAGCTGCCTGGCTCACAGACAGTTTTCAAAAACTTTGGATTAGCTGCCAACATTTAAAAATGAAGAGGTTTTACATAAAGTCGTGATTTCCGGCTCCTCCTATAACCTCAGGGGGCCCCCTGTGCTGCCCACCAGCCCCATCCTGGGCACCCCCACCTTGCCCACCCTACCTACAAGCTCTTCCTGCTCCCAGCAAAGTCCATATGTACAATCAGTAGTAGTCCCCATAGAGGCCTGAGCCCCAGGCTCCTGGCAGGGTCAGAGGGCCACATGCTCGTGTCCTTGGACACTCTGACCCTTCAGAGCAGGGTTCTGGGTCTCAGGTCCCCCTTATCTGCTGCAAGTGCTCCAGCCCGTGACTGCCCCAGGCTGGGGGTTCAGAACCAAGTGGCCCATCTCTTCCCTAGCTCCTGCCCTGATCCCCAGCCTGCACAACACATATGAGCCTTCTGGTCAGCTCAGTGCCCTGGGACCCACTTCCCACAGACTACTGCAGTGTTCAAGTCTGAGGTCTGGGGGTCTCGGTTGGCCCCTCATCCTTTGCTTTCTAGGAGTGCTGCAGTCTGTCCTCTCCATCGCAGCACTTCATCCTCCTAATGCCACTGTTGACAGGTCCCCTTGTTGCTCCAAGCCCAGCCACACCAGCCCAGACCCCAGCACATGCCATGTGAACTATCAAAGGGCCACACACAGAGGCTGAACACAGACCCCCACAGGCAGCCCTGGTAGCATCCTCCACCTGTGAATGAGCTCAGACCTGTGAAGAGGGATTTGGAGGAAGCTTTGAAGAAAGGTCCAGACCAGCAATAGCCTCCCCAGGCCGGCGTCCTGGCCCAGTGATGACCAAGGTGCCACGCTGGGCTCTGCAGGGCCTGTGTGGGCAATCAGGCCTCAGACGCCATACTGGCTTCTCCCCAGCTTTGAGCTGATTCTGGGTGGGGCAAACGCCCCCTCTGGCCAAGGCAGGGACTGCCTAACCGACCCCCAAGCCCTCTCAACTCCTAGGCTCCAAGGGGCCAAGCCAGCCTCTGCTCTTCATCCCCTCTGGTGGAGGCCACAGCCAGATCGGTGAGGCAGCCTCCTCCCCTCCTGGTCTCCCTGGGGACTGCCAGTCGTGCCACTTACAGCCAGGGCTCAGCACTTGTCTCAAGGCTGAGCCAGTAAGTGCCTCCCCTGAGATCTGCCCCGTCCCTCTTCACTCCAGTGAGTCTACGCCGCAGATTCAGGGCCAACATCCACTTGTGGTGAGGTTACTTCATGGCACTGTTCACCATAGTTGTTAATTGTGCAGGTATCTGTGGTCTGAGGAACTGGCCAGGTTGTCCTGTGCTGCGGCTCTGTCTGTCTGTACCCTACGGGGTCCCAGAGCCGGCCCCGTGCCCGGCCCCACGTAGGCTCCATGAATGTCCATCCAACGGGTTGAATGACTAAGTGGAAAACAAGCTGCATTAGGAACAGCAGCTGCAGCATGCTGGGAGCCACAGGCCGGACCGATGGGCCCCTGCCCTCTGCTGCCCTGCTGGTCCCCCCAGCCAGCAGCAACCCCAGGCAGAGGAGGCTGAGACTCGCAGCACCGCTGTCCTCAGGAACCCCGCGGGGTACGCTTCTGAGGTGCCCAGCGGGGGCCTCTGCAGGCTTGCAGCAGACATCCCCAAATGAAGCTCCAGCTGTTGCCATAGAAAGTCTGGGCTCTTGGGCCTGGAGGGAGGAGGCAGAGGCCACAGGGCGCTCCTAACTTTGGCCACTGTGCCACGCTCAATGGAATTTTCAGTCTAGGGGTCTGGACCTCAGCTCTTTCCTGAGGAGCTGTCAGGGAGGAAGCAGAGCCACGGACGGGAGAGTGACGGGCAGAATCAGCCGCCTGATCCGTAGCGCCCGGCACAAAATAAAAATGCAAGGTCCCTCATGGCAAAGTGGTTAAGAATTTCAAGATGGTGGGGGCAGGGTGTGGCTCGGGGTAGAGCACTTGCCTGCTGAGCACAAGGGCCTGGCTTCTGTCCCACCCTGTACCCCACATGCGCTCCTGGATGGAGCCTTAGGT
The DNA here is from genome assembly GCA_002564305.1 of Octomys mimax. NCBI lineage: Eukaryota > Metazoa > Chordata > Mammalia > Rodentia > Octodontidae > Octomys > Octomys mimax. The sequence continues at coordinate 14,752 of NDGM011046106.1, read as the reverse complement.
GACGGGTTGCGCACTCGTGAACCCAGCGTTGGTTGGGAACAAGGAGACTGGTGAGGACCCTGAGCCCCTGAGGTCCTGCAGCCCAGCAATCTCCCACCTGCACAAGCCCGAGACACTGCAGCCAGGAGCAGGGAGCCACGCGAGGCCAGCATCGCCACTGTGCGCCCCATCATCCCTAGGAAAGCCGCACAGTGAAAGTCGCAAGTCTGACGCCTGCAGAAACTGCTGCTGCTCAGGAATGAGGATCGTGTGGCAGGCTTTCTAGGCAGCTCCATTCATTCTTTCTTTTCACGGATATTTAGCCACCAGCTACATGCCAGGCGCTCCACCCAAGACTGGACACTCCACTGCAAACAGAAGTTCCTCCCCGTGCTACGCTGCAAACCGACCTGGGGACTTGTCCTTTTGCACCCGTGCTGGGCTTCAGCCTCCGAATGTGAAGCAGAGCTCATTGCCCTGGCGCTCAGACACATCCCAGTGATGGCTGGCCCTCAGGCAGGTCTGACACAGAAAATCAGCAGCCCTGGGCTCTAGGCCGGCTCCTCCCAGCCGCCTGGCTTCCGTGGGAGCCAGTGTCCTCATCATAAAGTGGTCACAGAGACAGCACCAACCAACCTCAGGACTTGTTACAGAATCTGGTGGCGCTGGCCCGACGGCTCCCCTCTGGTCCTCCCTTACGACAGTGCTCACGGGCCTCGGCTTCCTCAGTTGCTTCAGAGACGCTGTGCAGATTTCAATGACCCTCATGTAGGCCCCTAATAAACATGCCTGTCCAAGCCACCTGGGCACTGAGGGGCAGGAGCAGGGTAAGCCAGACCTGACCACAGAGAAATAGGCTTTGAGCAGCACACACTAGTACAGCTGGGGAGGGGAAGGGACGACAGCTGGGGGAGGTTGTGTCGGAGTGGCAGGTGGCCAATATCCAAAGCAGGTAAAAGGCTTGTGCCAATCTACTAGGTAAGACCCCGGGAGAGAAATGGGCAAAAGAATTTAAATGGAGAGGAGACACATTCAAAGTCATCACCCACGGGGAGGATCATTCATCCTCACCAGCAATCAAAGAAGCACAAATTAAAGCAAAAAAGCAGCACTAGGTGAGCAAAATATTTAATGCGCAAGCGTTGTGCTGGTGAGGATTTGGGGAAACCAGGAGTCTTGGTGGCACCAGCCTGGCTCTGCTGATTGCACAGCTTGTTCGGCACCTAAATTCCACAGTAAGCACTCCCAGCGGGCTGCTCAGAGCCACAGCTGCAGGGCATACAGGCTGGTGTATGCTGTCTCCTGTGGGCTCAAAGGAGTAGAGCCTGAGGCCAGCTGCCTGAGTGTCCCCAGGCCCAAATTCCGAGGCAGCAGCACCAGGGGCAGCAGCACGCAGCTGGCATTGCGGGCGTCACAGCCTCTGACGTGCAGGAGCACAGCCTGTCCTGCACATGCCCCCAACTGAAGTTCTTCCACCAAGGGCCTCCCCCAGAGTGGCTGGCTGGGGAAGAAGACCTGGCCTGCTGGGTGAGCAGGCACGCAGGCATGTCCCCTGGGCCCTGGCCGAGCACCAGGCCCCAGATCTACCCATGGAGCAGGGCCTGTGCCGCAGGTAGGAGGAGTCCAGAGCCACCCACTTGGAGTCCCAGCTCACCACCCCGAGAGCCCACCATCTATGTGCTGTGGCCAGCCGGAGTGGCACAGACAGGAGGGCGTGGCAGTCGGGTTGGAGGCAGGTAGCCCCAGCCTCGAGGCCTCTGCACCTGCTGCTCCCCGCTCTTGGCTGTGGTCTACCCCACCGCGCTGATCTCAGTCCCACAATTGCCCTGCTGGGCCGGGGGCACCTCCAGCCTCACCGTCTGCTCTCCTGCAGCCCTTGCCTCCATTTACCTTCTGCAATGGGATTCTCCACTGCTCATCATGTCTCCCTGCTGACGTGAGCTTGGGGACGGGGCTTTCCCTCTGGCTCACCCACTGTGCATGCCCAGGACCCGCTTATACCATGGACACTCAGTAAGAATGTGCCGAGTAAGTGAACAAATGAACGCATGTGTGGCAGGAAGCGGAGCACGGTTCAGCGCAGAGCCTGTCTCCCAGCCGCCAACTGCGGGCATTGTTAGTACTGCTCCTGCTCCTCCTGTGGTCTGTGCGCGGGCAAGGTGCTGCTGTTGGGAGTTGGTGAGCCCTGCAGGACTCCCGAGTGCTCCGCCCCTCCCCAGCCTGGCTTTTCCACACAGGCTACGCCCCCAGGCCATGTCTCGGCCAGGTCCTGGCCCAGCCTCTTGCAGTTTTCGTCCTGTCTCACAAGCCCTAAGCTGAGTGTGCACAGGCTCGCCCGGCCTGTGTGCACCTCCCAGGCGTGTGCCCTTATGCTGCCACCACCCTGGGGGAGACACTCTAGCTGAGCTTCCGGCAGATGAGGCACGTTCCCTGAGGGTTTCCTCCCCGTGTTAATCACCTTTAGTGTAGCAACATACCCGAGGCAATGAACTAAAAAGGAAGAGAGGTTTATTGTGTCTCCTGGTTTCAGCGTTTTCTGTCCGCAGTGCACAGCCTGTTGCTCTGGCCCGTGGTGACCAGCAGCACGGCAGGCACATATGGCAGAGGAGGCCTGCTTGTGTCACGGAAACCAAGAAGTAAAAGACAGGAAGAGGAATAGGGCAGTGTCCCAGTAGTCTCTTCAAGGCCGCACCTCCAGTGACCTCACTTCCTCCACTAGGCCCCAACTCTTGAACATCCCATCACCTCCCGAAGCACCACAGGCTGGACTAAGCCTTTAGCATAAAAAACCGTAGCACCCCAGGTACCGCCAAGACCAGAGAGCCAAGTCAAGGGCTCTCAGAGAGTCATCCCAACTCGCGAGCCCAGCCCCCCTTCCCTGCCCTGGGTGTCCACCACATGGCCGGTGCTGAGGAGACAGCCCTGGTCGCGCCAGAGGAAGTCCGTGTACTCCCCAAGCTCACATCAGCAGGGGAGACGAGAAGAGCAGGCGCTTGCAGGGTGAGCGGCATCTTACAGTCAAAGCTGCCTAGCGTCAGATCCAACAGAGAGATGGCAGGAAAGGGAGGAAGGTGTTCCAGTCAGGAGTAGTGACTCTGAATTGAGCGGAGTGACAGGGAGACTGGTACATGTCGCGGGTGTCGGCAGAGGGAGCAACGGGCACGCGGCCCCGGGCTGTGGAGCTGATTCCCTCTCCGCGCTGGGCTGAGGGCGGAAGCCCGAGGATCTGGGGTGGATTCCGTGCCCCTCCCCTCACCGTCTCTGGGCTGCCCCAGGTGGGGTTCAAGACAGAGGAAAGCCTGCGCTGGGAGGAGTAGCGAGCCAGCGCCAATGTTCCCACCTAACTGTGTGGCCTTTCCCGGGCAGGGTTCCTTCAGGGCCAAGTGCACCACACTGCTTGGGATTAATTTCAAAGAGAAATGGGTCAAGGAAAATTGGAAATTTTTATAGAAAACACTTCAGGCCTGGAGCTGGCTGAAGGTGTCTGCCATCCTACCGGGAATTCTGAGAGGAAATGGGGCTTGTGATCAGGGGTCTCTGGCTGGTACAGATGCAGAGTGGACTGCAGCCATCTCTGAGCCAGGCCTGGCCTCGCTTGGCTCCCAACGTCGCCCTCTGCCGCCCCAGCACAGAGGCTACCTCAGTACTGACACTGGAACAGCCCAGCACGGCTCCTGCCGCCCAGCCCCTGTCCCAGGACCACCATGCTCCCCCTTCGTCCCCCACCACACAGGAAGCCTTGTGCGGTGAGGGAGCCCACCTGGTCTTGAGGCACATCCTGAGCCAGCCAGCAGGCCCTGCCCCCGCAGGTGGGGCCAACAAACACCAGATGTGCACAGCTGCCCGGAGACAGCGCCCTCCTCCTGGTGCTCAGGAAGTCCCAGGCACACCTGTGATAGGCCTTGGCCTCACGTCCAGCTGTGCGCTGTCTGGAAGCCCGGCGTGACCACCACGTACCACAGAAGAGCTCGCTGGGCTCCTTCACAACACCGATCCCAGAAAAGGAAGAAAAGCGTCCCTCTGTTGTCGTCTGTGCAAGAGACCACAGCCAAGAAGGCACAGGCAGGGAGGCCAGGAATGAAGCCAAAGGCCTCTGGCATCTCAGGCCCTGAACAAGGAGCAGGCGCTGGGCTCCACACAAGATGAGGGTTAGCACGGCCAGCTCCAACGGCGCCGGGAATGTGGTACCCATTTAAAGATGGGGAAAATGAGTCAGGGAGGGTTTAGGCATGTACCCTAGGGCTCTACAGTCAGTGGTGGAACAGCCAGGTGGGCCTCAAGCCACACACTCCAGCCCTACTCCCAAGTGTCGGCCCGGTGCGGCTGCAGAAGTTCCCCTGAGAAGCATGACTTCTGGGGATGGGCTTCCTCTGTCACAGCTGGAGGGCAGCAAGTGGGAACCAAGACCGCCACCATTGGGTCATGAGGCCTCCAGCCACCCAGGATGCTCCCGGGGCTGCTGTACCTGCTGCAGGTCTCAGAGGCAGAGCTGGGGAGGCAGGACTGGTGGGACAGGCTAAGCCACACTGGAGGCAGGTGAGGGAAGCCGTGAGCACTTGTCAGGTGATAGGCCACTCACGGACAGCGGTGCATGCATAGTGACACCCCATTCCACCCATAGGCTCCCCCAAGCCAGCTCCCAGCTGCAGGCTCCAGGCCAGAAAGCAGGCCAGACCGCAGACCCCCCACTCGCTGCAGCTGAGTGTTCCATCCAAGTCTGACCCCAAACAACTCTGTGCCTCTGAGAAAGGGCAGCCTCGGCTTTCCCAGTGCCAGCCCCGCCCACCCTGCCCAGCGTGGGGCCACGTCAGCACCCTGGCATCTCCCTCCCACAGCCATCCCCAGGGCCCAGCCCACAGGATAGAAGCCCTGCGGCCCCTGCCAAGGGTACACTCAGCTGGGAAACACGCCTCCTGGCGCCCGGCCAGCCACCTCAAGTCACAATCGGAGCTTCTCCAGGCTTTCCTCCAGTCCCAGGCTACAGGCACACCACGGCGGAAACAAGGAGAAGGAACATAGCAGGCCTGAAGGGCAACTTAGCAGGTACAGAGCCAGCCCAGGTGCCAGAGCTGAGGGTCACCAGGTGAGGCAAGGACCACAGTGTCTGGGCTGGAGACACAAAGGTCCCAGCACAGGGATACCAGCCAGACCCAACAGTCGGCTCTATGCTCTGTGTGCCCTTCCCCAGGTCCCAGGCTTGTCACTGAGCTAGGGCTGAGCTAGGTCGCTGCTGGCCATGACCCCTGGGAGGTCCACATCCCACACCCCAGAGCCCACAAGTAGGTGAAGGGGACAGCAGATAGGATTCAGTCTGGGACTCTGAAGCAGGGGGACCATCCTGCTTACCCTTGGCCACAAAAGCAATCTGAAGTGTTCCTAGGAGGGGAGGCACAGGGAACTTGGCTGTGGAAGAAGAGCCCATGTCACCCCAGGGGAGAGATGGGAAGAGTGCAGCGAGGAGCCCGGGTGCTGGCCACCTCTGGGAGCTGGGCAAGGCAGGAGCAGGATGCTCCCTGGACGCAGCAGCCCCGGGTGCTCCTGGGAGGCCCAGACACCCCTGAAGAGTCCCGGCTCCAGGACGGTGGGAACAAGCTGTGCTGCCTGAAGCTGCTAAGTGTGTGGCAACCCACCACCACAGCCACAGGAAGCTAAGACAACAGTGGCTGCAGCGCCATGCTTTCCAAGCCCCAGCCTCTTGAATTTTCTCCCAACCTCCTCTGACTGGCCTGTCTCCTCCGCCCCCAGTCCACTGCATCACTGAGGCCCAGTGCTGCCTCCTCTAAGCAGAGGCCTATCACTTCCTTCCTGCCACCAGTCAGGACAGGGCTCCTCTCCTCACTGCCTTCCGCCTCCTGCAGCCAGAGCGGGCTGGCCAGAACACAGCACTCTCGTTCAGGTCCCTGTGAGAGTTGCCCACTGCCCACAGGACACTGTCCAGGGCCCGGGTCATTTGAGGCTGCAGCCTCCACACAGCTGAGGCGTCAGCGCTGCCCTCAGTGCTCCGCCCTGCATGTCCACAGCAAGCTTTCCCTCAGCCTGGAAAACTCCTATTGGGCTCAGGCACAGCAGCAGGACCAAGCGCAGGTTGGGAGGGGTTGGCTCCTGGCCAGTTGGCCGGGAAGGGCTGGCTGCAGCCGCTGGGCTGAGGCTCCCTAGCAGCCCCAGCCAGCTGCCCGGGCCACGTGGAGCAGCCGCTCGGCGCAGTGCCTGGGATCTGATCACCTCCCCGGCAGGCCAGGCTTGGCAGCGGCGGGGCAGTGGCTCCTGCGGTGTCGTGCCTGCTCTGCCCGTCAGGGAGCACACCGCAGCCTGACAGCAGCGGGCAAAGGCTTGGCGCTGGAGCCCGAGGACGCAGCAGCAGCCAAGGGCACGGGCACAGGGTGAGGTCTCTTGCTGGGCGGGGCAGCGTGCGAGGCGGGGCTCCAGGGCTCAGCAGCCTGGGCACGGGAAGCCCCTGCCCTCCTCAGCGGGTGGCGGGGGGCCTGGAGGGCAGCCCCAGAGAAGGGCAGAGGATACCGCCGCCTCTGCATCTCAGCAGGGCCAACGGGGACATGTGCTTCATCTGATCCAGATGGCGCTTTTTAGAAATTTGAAGCCACACTTTAAAATCAGGAAGGCTCACATAAAAAAATATGATATCTGAATTCTCCTGGTAGTAAGGGAATGAACTTGCCCACACCTACCCTTCCACTGGGCCAAGGGCAAGGGTACCCGGCAGGGCTGTGCCTTCCGATGGGGCCTCGGGTCTGCCCTGTGCCCACGGTGAGCCTGGGACTGGGACCATGTGCAGCCTCACCTATGCTGCTGTTTTCGTTTTTACAAAAATGTTTTCTCTGTCATCCATGTTTGTGTCAAAAATAGGGAAATAAAGCCAGACCAAGGGGCAGATTCAGTTATTTTTTTCTTTTTCTGTGCTGCTAGCCTCATTGGTATTGAGGGCCATACTCTGCAGCTCTTGTGCTTTTTTCGTACCAGGAATTGAACTCAGGGCCTCATACTTGCCAGACAGGGGCTGTGCCATTGAGCTACATCCCAGCCCACAGCTCTTGCCTTGAGCTGGCCAGGACTCCTGCAGATGCCTAGCACCTACTTACAGGGACTTGGCAGAATTTCAACCAGCCCCTTGGAGGCAAAGACAAGCAGACCAGAAGGCCAGCGGTGGCCAGCTTCTCCAAGACAAGGTCTTGTGTCCAGCCCAGCCACTGCCTGATTCACCCTTCCTGAGCACAGGGCAGGCCTGGCTGAGGCTGGAGCCAGCTGCCCCCTCAGGTGTCACAGACCTGTGCGCCACCCACCAGGCAGCAGCCTCCCCAGGAGGGGCCGCTGCAGGTCCCGTCCTGGTTCCTACATCCTGTGACTGGCACTCTCTGTACGAAACAAGGACCTGGCAGCAGGGATTGGAGAAAGAATCCTGACATGGACTTCCTGGATTCGCATCCGGAGCCGCAACCTCAGGGCCCACAAGCGCCTTCCGCTGGGCCGCCAGCAGCTGTTGGTCCTTCGCAGAGGCAGCAGCAACCAGGCCGCCTGATCTTGGACCTTTAGTCTCTAAAACTATGAATGCAATAAAGACCTTCTCTTACAAGTCAGTCAGCCTATCCCAGGAGACTCGGCACAGTGCCCCCAGGGCACTGCTGTCACAGGCTCCCTTCCGGCAGTGAGTTACAAAGTGGAAGTGTCATGGGTTCATGATTCTCGCAGCTGAGGGCCACGCGTGGCAGTGGCACCCGCATCCCGGTGGGGGCCCCTCTGCGAGCCACGTGGTGGTGGCAGCGAGGGCAGGAGCAGCACTAGAGAACAGCGCCACGCGGGCACGCCTGCTCTGTCGTCACCTGCTCCTGCGAGCACTGACTCACCCCTGCGTGCCCCACCCGCTCCAGGAAACCAGTGTGGACCCTCTCACGGGGGCAGAGCCCAGGCCCTGGCGCTGTCCACACGTCCGCACCTCCTCAGGGCGCCACCACTGTGGACACCACACCCTGGGGAATCGACCCTGGCACAGAGGCTCAGGGAATACCTGAGCCATAGCACCTCCCCCATCCATACACACGTGCACACACAAGCACAAACATGCACATGCACACACATGCACGCACATACACATGTGCACACCAACATGCGCACACCCTCTGCTCTGAGGCCCTAGGGCTTTGTGCCCAGCAACCCGGGTCCTCCTCTATGCTGGGCCACAGTACAAAGCTTCTGTGCACCCCAGGATGGCGCTCTGGCCCCGACGGCTGAGGCCAATGGCAAGCTGAGCTATCCGAGGGCCCTGGGCCCTCCTCCCAGCTCCAGCATAACTAAGTCTGGACCCTGTCCAGCCAGGGAGTCCGTTGAGCTCAGCTGGCCATGCAGGAACTGTTAGGCACATCCAGGGAAAACAGCTCCACAAACCCAGCTCCACAAACCCAGCTCCCTCATGCGGGTCTGGCTGACCCTGGGCAGGAAAGACAAAGAAAGGGTTCTGAGCTCCAGCCCCCAAGCCTGTGGCCAGCACCCACGGCCTAAGGCCTATACCCACACCCATGGCCTGGACTACAGGCCACGGGTCCGCCTCCCTGCCATGGCTCATGACCAACCATGCCACCATACCCTCCAGCCTCACCCCACGTGACCAGCTGGTCTCACCCAGACTTTTCAAGGCCAGCGGTTTCTGGGCTCATTCTGAGTTGAAATTCCTTTCTCATGTCCTCAGTTCCAAGTTCTTATTAAACATAGGTGGGCCAGGGTTGTGAGCTAGCAGGAGGATCCAACAGAAGATGCCAAATACCAGTGGAAGTCTGGAAAACAGAGTCAGGCCAACGAGGCCACAGGAGAGGGCTGCCACGCTCAGGAAGATAAGAGTCCTGTGGAATTTGGGGCCAGAGACTCGGCCATGGGTACCCAGCCAGCCCCACAGTGCAGGCTCCTCATGCTGCCTGAACGGCCAGAACCTTCCAGCAGAGGCCAGCCCAAGAGGACCAGGCCTGAAGCTCAACGTGGCGGGGCCCTGCGCTGCCTGAGAGGCAGGCATTTCTAACCCCATCCAAAGCTGTGAGAAAGGAAGGGTCGAAGCCCAGGACAGGACTTGGCCTGTCTCCACTGCCCTGTTGTCCACCACGGTTACCACACATGAGCACATGCAAGCCTGCACATGCACACACTGTACACGCACACATGCATGCACGTGCACATGCATGGGCGCACACACACACATGCATATGCACACACAGAAAGAGGCAAAATGGAGACAGTCACACTCCCAAGTTGGAGGGAGGCAGGTGGTGCTGAGGCCAAAGCTGGAGAAGGCCAAGCAGGTAGCCCCCACAGCCCAGCTACTGGCACCCACAGAAGACGACTCATTATCAGGCATGCAGGGGCCACCCGAGGTATTGATCGGTTCCACAGCATGCTGGGCTTCCTGCTGGAACAATTCCTTTACTAAGGTATCCGACACAGCTTCTTGAAATGAGAACAGGGCCCTGCCAGGCTGCACCCAATTGATCTGTCAGCTGAGAGGCCGAAATTAATGAGTCAGGCTGCTCCGCAGGGAGAGATGAGAAGTACAGCGCGGCGCGGGGCTCCAGAGCACTTTCTTGACTGCTCAGGCAGACGTGCCTGCCTAGGCCCCTGGGCCGCCTGCTGGGCTGCTGCCACCTGCAGCGGCTTTCCACAGCCAGGAGCTCAGGGCCAGAGGCCAAGGGTCGAGTTCGCAGCTGCCCACTTGCACCACGAAAGCCAGGCCCAGCAAGCGGCCTCATCCACATGGTCAAACCCCAGGAAAGGCAGCCTTTGCAGGGCCACAGCAGACCCGGGCCTCGGCCTCGCCACACCGCAGAGGCTCCCGGGCAGTTTGGGCACCATGGCAGGGCCGCAGCCAGGAGCCATCACCCAATCTCCCGCAGCTCCTTTCAGGCTGCCGGGTTCAAAGCTCACGTCCATTCAAAGTTGAAAAAGACAAAACCCCACAGACGTGCAGAGGCCACGCAGGCAGCTGGCAGCACCCGGGTCTTTATGGGGCTCACCGTGGGGATCAGGAAGGAGCGCTCGGGCTCTCCTGTGAGCAGACAGGCCACATGGCCACAGGGCCATGCAGCACAGGGGCAACAGGAGGGCCAAGGGTGCAGGCCAGGCTGGGCTGGCCTGCTGCCCACTGTGCTGGTCCGTGGGCAACACAAGGGAGAGCCTTGGACAACGTTGTTTCTCTTGTGAGGACCACAGCTGACCAGCACTGGGTGTGAGGGCTGCTTCTTGCCCACGTGCGCCCAGACCAGGGCCCCAGCCCCATGCCCCAGCACCCCACTATGCCTGGTAGTCAGCCAGGCCGCACTCAGGCCTGTGCCCCAGCCTGCAATCGGGCCCACAGAGGGCCGTCTCCACCCGAGACGTAACCCTGCAAATCAGGGACCCAGACAGCGCTTCCCTCGCGGCCACCCACCACAGCAGCCTTACCCGTGTCCAGGGCCTGTGGGCCCCTGAGCAGAGGGGCCGTGGGTGTGGGCGGACGACGGTAAACTACGTGCACGCGGCCCTGCTCAGCCTCCTTTGCCACCAGCCCTTTGTCCAGGGGCTCAATGAAGAACTCCTCCTCCTCCATCCGGATCAGACCAGCCTGCAGAGGCAAAATGGAGAGGTTCACACTCCCAGCACACAACAGACCCGAGAGGGGGAGAGTGGGGTCTTGGAAGAGGGCAGTGCCTTCCTCCGGAGAATCTTGTCCAGCTCTGGCTCGTCCTCGGCTGGGACCCTGGCAGGCTGCGGGGAACAGGCAGGCGTCCCTTCTCGGCTCAGGTAGCACTTCTAGAGGCCAGGCCACTGTCATCCCAACCCCACACCTCAACTGTCCTTCTAGAAGAGCTATGATGCTTGATGCCCAACATGTCGAAGGCAGCTGTGGGCCTATCCATAGGCCTCGGAGGACACCAAGAACCAACACATAGGAGGAGCCTGAGGCCACCCCTACCCTAGTGGCCCAAATCTCAAGACAAAGTTCAAAACTGTAAGCCAGGTGTTGAACCCACCCAGACACAAGCACTTTGGGCCAAGACTGATCCAACACTCAAAATGGTGAAATTTCATGTTTTAACAAAGCATTGCAATGCAGGCTCCCACCGAAGAGGGCTTCCACTTGCCACAGTGGATGCCTGGGACAGACACAAGCTTGTGTACCTGGCTGCAGTCCCCATGGCCTGTCCCTAGGCCCGCCTGACCCAAGACCACACTACAGGCAGGTGTCCTCCTGCCTCTCCCAAGACAGAACAATCCCTCTCGTTTCTGTCTGGATTCAGGCTGCCTGTCCTGTGGCACTCAAGGCGCAGTTGTCACTGTCCTCCCATCCCTTACGTGAGTCACCAGGTCACGGGCACACAGCTGACCCGCCAGGCCCGCAGCATGGGCATCCCTGTGCCCACCCCTCACGCCAGCCCCTCCCCTCAGTGCCTGTCCAGGCCCTCCCAGCTGCCCCCTCCATGGTGGCGCACGGCCCTCCGCTGGGTCATCACCACTCCTGCTCGGTCTGCTGCCCCAACAACTGCTCTTTGGCTTTGAGTTTTGCGCACCATCTGTGACCCAAAGGTCTTGCATCAGGGCCTCGCATGGCGTCCAACCCGTAGGTGCCTCTCCTTTGGATCAGGACCTTATCACCCACCATGGGCTTCTCAAACCCTGAACTCAGACTTAAGAGCCGGAAGGCTCCATCTTAATGACTCGATTCCCAGATCCTCTCTTAAAGTGGGAAACACTGGTGTTTCTGCTGCCCACCAGACACTTGGGTTGGCTGGTAGGGGCTGGGGTTCCCTAGGCTGTGCACTCAGCCTGTAGCCCCAGATGTTAGGGAACGACACCCACAAAATAACCCATGTGGCCTCTGCCATGCCACCATCTTGGCTGGGAGAAGGAACGAAGTAGAGGACAGGACGCCCTCTTCTCCCTGACCTCAGGTTGCTGGACTACTGCCAGCTGAAAGCCCTCGAGTACAGCCGAGCCAGCACAGCCATGCCGACCTCTGCCATGAGTGGCAAGCCTGGCATGGATGCCGTTTGCCCAGCACACTCAGCCAGCTGGTGCTTCGGCCCCCAGCTCCAGGGACAATGTGAACAGTCCACCAGGAAGTAGCAGCTACAGCCAACAGCAGGGACTGGCAGAGACACAGAGGACACATAGAATGGACTCGGGAGCAGGAAGTCAGTGCGGGGTGCTGCTTCTGCCTGACCCTCTGCAGCAGCCACACGCACGGCCAGAGAGAGCTGGTGCTCTGGGAGGAGGGAACCGCACCGGTGAGGGCCCAGAGGCGGGCCTGGCCAAGGGGAAGAGCTGACTGCGGGGTGCCAGCGCACTGAGCGCAGGCGAGGAGTGGCACGTCAGACAGTGGGTGTCAGGGTGAGGACAGTGGGCAGCTGGCGGGGCCTGGGCACCCGAGGCTGACTCCTGGGGGCAACAGCCTGGAGGGACGCATGGCACCTGGAGCTGAAGGGCAGGCGCCAGGACGGGCCCGGTGGGGCCATATGAGGGAACATGACGCAGGTCAGGACTCGGGGGCACGTCTGACTCAGGGCTGCCAGGTCTGTGGCTGCTGAGAAACAGCCCCCCAAATTATCCAGGTCCTTATGCTGCCCTGTGCACAGCAATCTGTGCGGTAGAGGGCCTCTGCAGGTGCAGCCGTGTCAAGGCTCCTCAGCTACCTGTCCTGGATCCTCCTCCAAGATGAAGGCAGGGCAGGCTGACAAGGGGGAGGAGGAGGCAATGTGACCAGAGGGACAGAGACCGGAATGATGCGGCTACAAGCCAAGGGACACTGGCGACCACAAAGGCTGCAGATGCCTGCAGAGGCTTCTCCCCAGGGGTTCCTGAGGGAGCTGGCCCTGAAAATACCTTGATTTCAGCCAGGCTGTTCTGATTAGGAACTAGGAGAGAATAAATGCCTGTTCTTTCGAGCAATTTGTTGCAACAGCCACAGGAAACAAATGCAGTGTCCCAGGGAGAGCAGGGGAAGGGGAGGCCATTCATTCCCTGGGAGACACAGGAAGAGCAGGGGAGGGGACCCACAAGGACAGGCTGAGCCTGCAGCAGGGAGGAGGCCCAGAATGACAGCAGGAACAAGCAGAACGGGGTCACAAAGCTGTGAGAGGACAGAGGAACGCTGGTGAGAACCCTGCACCCCGCTTCTGACTCATCCCCAGCCCTGGGGTGCTGTCAGTCCTGGCACGGTCAGCAAATGGTCACGGGCCGAGTGCCGGGATGACCCAGAGCTCAGGACACGTCCTCAGAGACAGGAGGATGGGGAGGGCCGGGGCGGTCCCCGTGCACGGCACACGCGAGGGTGTTTACTATAGCAATTGCATCCAGCACGCTGTGGCGGACTCTCCCTGTATGGGTGGCTTTAGAGGAGACAGAAGTCTCCAACCCACATTATTAATAGAACTCACAAAAGTGTGGGAATTAACTCAGCCAGGCCACAGTGAGCAAGCTGTCCAGGTGCCCAGGGTGCCAGCACCCTTTCTGGCTGGCAGGTGATCTCAGGCTGGGTTCTCCTGGAGCCTCCATCCTGTGCCTGGAAGTGGAGGATGGGCCCCTTGTCCCTGCATGGTCACTGCAGTGGCACACCGCTCTGGACTCATCCCAAGCAGGGCCCACCTCTGAGCTTCTCAGCCCACCTGGTGCCACCCACCCTACTGAGGAAACGAGTCCCAGAGAAGAACGAGGATTGTCAAGGCCTCTGGGGGCGCACCTGGGCCAGATGGCACCTCCTGGGCAAGCAGGGATAGACTGTGCCTCAGGGAAGCTCCTCTTCGAAAGGACCCCGTAGGTGGCTCCAGTGACACCCACACAGGCCCTACTGACCCTGGTGGGACCTAATGTGACCTCAAAACCATGCACAGCCTGGTGAGGCATGGCCTCTTTGGCAGAGTGACCTCCTGCAATCAGGCTGTCAGCTCCAGCCAGGCCCAGGGAAAGGTCGCCAGCTGACTGAGGACACTGGGTCCACTTGACGCTGCCATGAGCAAGAAGCCAAGCAGAGCCGATGCAGCCCCCACCCCGGCTCTCTCAGGTGTCCCCGTGAAGGGCTCTGAAGCCCCAGAGGCAGCTGCGAGGCCTGCAAGTCAGGCCTTCACACACCAGAGGCCTCCAGTGCTCTCAGATGCAGACTCTCGACATATTCCTTGCCAGAATTGCCCCGTCCGCACTGAGAGCTGAAGTGCACATGTGGGCATCATGCTGACCCTCGGGGACATGTCCCCAAGTCCAGCACCTGGCTGCCATGCAGCCAGTGTGTGACCACCCCCAAGGTCAGCAAAGGACCACCCTACATCACCAGATGACCGTCACCAAGGCCAGCGCGTGGCCACCCCAGCACCAGTAGGTGAGCACCTCTGAGTCCAACCAACATGGTTGACCATGTGAGAGACCCTCACTGTCACCCTGAGATGCCACTAAGCTCCCCAAAGGGCCACCAGCCTGAAAAAGACTGGGTGAAGGCTCTTCTCAAAATTGGGGTTCATTAGGAAGGTGCCTGATTTTCCACCACTTTAGTATGCACTCCAAGAACAACCCTGGTAAAGAACAGCTGAAGAAAACTGACAGGAAAATAAGGCACAACGTATGAACTACATTTTGCTGAGTTTTTTCCAGGACTTTGATTTTCCTGCTGCCCGTGGCAAGTGTATCTGTTTTTACATGAAATCTTTATTAATAAGAATTGGTTTCTGCTCCCAACTTGATAAATATTGAAGAAATCTCCCAAGTACCTTAATCTGAAGCGTGTTCAGGCCGGAGCCCCTGGCGGCCCATCTGTCCC